>PVIR01015383.1:0-38459 GCA_004026965.1 Petromus typicus
TGTTTATAGCAGCCCAATTTGTGATTGCTACATCTTGGAAACAACCCAAGTGTGCATCACCTGGAGACTGGATAAAAAAGCTGTGGTTATTCTACAGAATGGAGTATTACTCTGCCATAAAAAATGATAAGTTTGAATCATTTATACTTAAATGGACATACCTCGAGGATATCCTCATAAGTGAAATAAATAGGTCACAGATAGGTAAATATCACATCTTTTCTCTGGTATGAGAAAATAAAGATGTAAATGAGTCCTAGAATTGTATGTTATATATTGTGAAATTAAAAATGCTCAAAGTAAAATAGGGTGAAGGGGGAAAAATAATGAGATTATAACAAAAAAGAAAGGAAACAAATTTTATGTATATAGGGGGGTGGTAGGGTGGGAAGGGCTATGGGAAAGAATGATAATTAAGTTGTGTCTTATACTGGTACAAATGCCCATTATGGAGTGCAATCATGATGTGTATATGTAATGTTCCAATAAAGATTTAAAAAAAAAAAGATTCCATGATCTAAAAAAATTTTTAAAAAAAATTCTAACAATGTGTTCTCTAAATCCCCTAACTCTCCTGTCTGTTGTCCTGTGCTTTATCCCTCAAGCTATTGTGACACCTTGAGGAGGCTTTCTTAAAGTCTGGAAGAAGCTCATGACATTTTCTATAAACAATAAAAGATTGAAGTTGATGTTTTATCAGCTTCTACAGCCTTTAAAAATGTTGATGACTCTTTATTTTCAGATTGTTTCTATATGCCTTATTTTGTTTTTTAGTCAAATAAACAAAAGGGATTTTTTTTTCTGTGAAGAAACAAATTAATTAGCATTTCCTGTAAAACTGGAGGAGGGCAGGGATTTAGCTGAGTAGTTCCTGGTGTCTGCCTTACAAGCACAAAGACCTGGTTTCAATCCCTAGTAACCACATACAACAATGCCAGGCATGTGACTCATGCCCACTAGCAATCAGTACCACATACCAAAATGCTGGTCATGGTGGCTCATGCCTGTAATCTTAGCATTCAGGGGCAGAATCAGGAGGATTACTGAGTTCAAGACCATCCTGAGCTACAAAGTGAGACCCTCTCTCTCAAAAAAATAAAACTGTCTAGGTACCTGAAACTATTGCTTGTACTTTGCATGTTTTCTTTGGTTACCGATGTAGAAATAAGGAGGCAGTGACACAAATGTATTGGGCTACTAGCATAAGGACACAGAACACAAATAGTAAAACTTGAAATTTACCCCAAAGGTAAAATTAACAAATTAACTCTATACCTTACAAGATCTCCCACACTCTCACTCCTTTCTCTCCCTCTTTCTCTCTTTCCTTTCTCTCTCTCTCTCTCTCTCTCTCTCTCACACACACACACACACACACACACACACACACACACACACACCACTGCCCCTATCCAAGAAATAAATCCTTCAGAGTACCTGATGGTCCTAGGGTGTTGTTCAGAAAATCCTCCTTTGCACTGAAGAATAGATTAACACCATTAGGAAAGTCACTTCTGTACACAGCTGGCCATGTCTCTGTCACCTACACACTCCTTCCTGATTCTTCTGATTTGTGTTCAGATATGAATGCCTACATCATATTTGGTATGTCATTGAGTGTTTCTGTGTCTAGGCTTCTTCTTGCCTACAATGAGTGTTTTCTGAGATATTCTCCAAGTGTCCTACAAACTATAACATTTTTAGTTCTTTTGGAAGGAGTAAAAGAAGTGTGTAGACTATTTTAGTGACATTATTGTCCCCAGTCTAGTGTTTGGCATAGTCAAGGTAAACAGACACAAGTGGCTGCTGTAGGCTGAGAATAA
The DNA here is from genome assembly GCA_004026965.1 of Petromus typicus. Classification (NCBI taxonomy): domain Eukaryota; kingdom Metazoa; phylum Chordata; class Mammalia; order Rodentia; family Petromuridae; genus Petromus; species Petromus typicus. Next base: position 1,824 of record PVIR01015383.1, read on the forward strand.
GGTTTGTTATCAGCCAGTAGTCCCAATACTTCTTTACAGGGTTGCTCCCAAGCTTTGATATGCTTGATGGAACTTTCATTTTAAGAAAGTAAAAAATAAATAGAAAACCAGCTTATGAACTTAGCTTTCTCCTCCCTACAGGTATCTTGATTGATAAATAAAGTAGCTTTCTATTATCCTGTAATTCCATAGAGAAAACTCCACAATAATTAATCTAATTATAATAATCAATCTAATTAAATAAATATTGCCTTTCACAAAATAGGTATAAAATTTACTGCCCTGGGAAAATGAGAAATGAAACCATGACCCAGCTTGGTCAGTCTCAGACAGCTCCAGAGGGTTGTAACACATGACCTGGTTGGCATTGTGGAAGGCAATGTATAATGCCACTGAAACCATCACCCATCTGAACTGAATGTGCAGCAGCCCATAAGGAGAAGCTGTGCACAGCTTTCCTTTCCAGTCAGTTTTAAAAAGAAATCACCCATTTTTGTGAATGTGTGGGAAAGCTGATGGGAGAGAGAATGCACCCACCTTTGAAATGCTCATCAGCCTTTGCCGCTCTAGTGGGAATAGGTTTCTGGTCCTTTCCTATGTAAGTTTGGAAGTTAGATACATAAGGATAAGGTTGCATCATACCCTGGGGACAATATGATGTCCCCCACACATCCCTCCACCTGGGTGTCCTCATCTGTGCCACAGGTCTGTCTTGGGAGCCGCTGGGAAGATGAAATGTACTGATGGATGCAAGAGGGCACACAGTCCCTGACTTAGAAAGACGCTGTTTGAAGTAGTTCCACACACTGCCCTCTTGCAATTCTAGGGCTAAATGCACTGTAGAACATGGCTTTATTTAAAGATAGATTAAAGATTGGAACTTACACATTTTGTTTGGAATTCTGACTCTGAAATAAAACCTGGATCCTGGCTTGCACCTTGTAGATAATTTGTGCTGTGCTTTGAGTAAGTCCTGGCCTATCTCAGAGCCTCCAGTTTTCAGTGAAGGTTGGGTAATTTCTCCAGAAATTTTTATTTTAGCTCTAACAAACACAGAAGTGACTGGATGTAAACATTGTCCCTATGAGATCAAACATTTATTTGGTGCTTACTGCATACCATGAAGGCACTTGACAATGTAAGTTCATACAGTCCTCAATACTGGCCTCTGAGATAAGCCTTTGACCTCTCCTTATTTTTAAAACTGGAACCATAAGCATAGAGAAGTTAAATAACCAATTTTTGGTCACAAAAGTGGAGTCTTCCACATCCAAAACCAATGAACTTAGCTCCAGACTTGTGAGGCCTTTTTGCACAAATGCTCTCTTTATTTTTTTTTAAATTGAAATCTTTATTGGTACATTACATATACATGCTATGATTGCAGTTAACAATGAGAATTTGTACCAGTGTATGACACAACTCAATTCTCATTTTTTTCCCATAGTCCTACCCACCCTACCACCCCACCCCTTATATATATAAACTTTGTTACCTTTCTTTTTTGTTATAGTCACATTATTTTCCCCCTTCACCCCATTTCACTTTGAGTATTTCCTGTTTCACAATATATAACATACATTCTAGAACTCATATACATCATTATTTTCTCATACTAGAAAAAAGATACTATATTCACACATCTGTGACCTATTTATTTCACTTAGGATATCCTCAAGGTATATCCATTTGAGTAGGAATGACTCAATCTTTTCATTTTTAATGGCAGAATAATATTGCATTCTGTAGAAGAATCATAGCTTTTTTTATCCAGTCTCCAGTTGATGGACATTTGTGTTGTTTCCAAGGTTTACCAATCACAAACTGAGCTGCTATAAACATAGGTGTACATATGCCACTGTGATACAAATCTTTTCATTCTTTTGTGATTATACCTAGCAGAACAATGGTTAGGTCAAACAGCACATCTAACTAGGTTTTGGGTTTTTTTGTTGTTTTGTTTTGTTTTTTGAGATAGGGTCTTGCTTTGGAGTTCAGGCTGGCCCCGAGCTTAGCCTCAAACTCACATCACAGTAATCCTCCTGCCTCTGCCTCCTGAGTGCTGGGATTACAGGCATGAGCCACCACGCCTGGCACTGTGGTATATGGTACTGGTTGCTGCTGGGCATGAGTCCCCACACTCAGTATGGTATGTGGTTACCAGGGAATTGAACCCAGGCCCTTGTGCTTGCAAGACATGCCCTGAAACCACTGAGCTAAAACTTCGGCCCCTAACTAGTTTTTTGAGGAATCTCCAAACAGATCTCCACAGTGGTTGTACTACATGCTCTCTTTAAATTAGACATTCACCTACCTCTACCTAGCAGTAATAAAACAGTCACAAACATTCTGCATGGGCCTCAGAAAATTGGCAATCCCAAGCCTTGTACCCAGGCTTCCTGACACTGACACCTGCTTTCTTGAACACTGTAGGAGAAAATCTGCTGGCCAGGAATATTGTCCCAGCTGAGATACCAATGACCACTTGGAGTCAGCCCCTCATCTCCCACCGAAGTCTTTCCTGACTGTGGTTTATCCTGTTCTAAGAGGGCTCCCCGCCAACTTGAGAGCTGGCTGAGGGAGGAAAGCCTGCAGGTGAGCATACAGATGTGTCCATTTCAGATTTATGAGATGCTAAATCAAGTTCCCAAAGAAGCAGATTAATCACAAGAAGTTATTTTCCTTTTAATTAAAAAATATTATCAGCTCTGGCCCTGCTGATTCTCAGAGCCAACAATAAGGGTGAGCAGAGCAAGTGAGCAATATTAATTTTCCCCAACTAATTTAAAGATAATATCCCTCAGATGTGCTGACGGCTCACAGTATGTTTGTGTGCCAGACTGTGCTTTGCCCCTGGGCTCTGTCTGAGTTTCCTCCTTCTTTTTACTTCTGCTTTGGATGCATCCTCAAGGAAGGAGACAAGCAGAACACAGGACAAATGATACCCCTGATACATGCATCCTCATTAGGAAGGACAGTTTATCAGGGAATATGGCCAAAGGGAAGCACTTTTCAGCTAAGAACTGAGAGTCCACATATTTTTTGAATGAGTTTTCAGATTTGCTCTGACTTATGTAACCATAGTTTTTGAAGCACTTGTTTTTCCAGTACCAAGAATTGACATCAGGACCTTGTTATTCCCAGGGAGGTACAGTGCTATTGAGCTACACCCTTGACCTACAATCACAGATTTTATATTAAATTTTATGCTCCCATAAATTCATATGTTGAAAACCTAAGCTCCCATACCTCACAATGTGATAGTATGGAGCTAATGTCATTAACTTAAAATAAAACCATTAAGGTTGGCCCTAATAAAATATGACAAATGTTTTGTGAAGAAGAGATTAGGACACAAAGCCACATAGAGTGATGACCTCATGAGAACTGAGAAGGTAGCCATCTATAAGCCAAGGATACAGCTGAGGAGACAGAGACTGTTGACAATATGATCTTGTACTCAGGAGCTGCAAGGAAAGTAAATTCCTATTTTTCACATGCCCAAAGTGTGATATTTTGGTCCCAACAGCCCTAGCAAACTAATACATATGACAATACCGATTTGATTTCCAGTCCAAATATATGAAATATTAAACTTGAAAGAATTGTTCTTCAGGGTCCTGTCATTCTGATTCTCTTAGCTGGGATATTGGAGTGGCTGTATAGCTTGTAGAAGTTGTTCTGTCACACCAAGATAAAGCTGTTGCATGCTGCTATGGTTTAAGTACTGCTGCACTTATTGGGAGGGGGGCTCTTGGGAGGTGATCAAATCATGGGAGAAACGGGTAACTTGCTGTTAGACCGGGCCGGGTCAGAGGAGACCAGTATAGCTCCCACCCTGGCTCCTCACTCTACTTCTGCTTCCTAGTTCCGGTGAGGAACTTTCTTCTTCTCTACCCTTTCGTTGTCCCCTTTCTGCCCTGGAGCCAGCTAACCAGAAACTATTTCCCTCATCCCAAAAAATAAACTTTTTGTTCTCTAATAAATAGTAGGTATCAATATTGTGTCTAACAGGAAAGTAATTCAGACATGTTCTGGTACCAGAAAAGTGGAGCCATTGACAATAACTGACATGTGGAATAGTTTGCAAGAGGAGTTTGGAAATGTTTAGAAATGGTGACTTGAGAAACCCTGGGATGCTTTGAGCCAAGTTTCATAAAAAATTCTGGTCAGAAATGAGAAAAGTGCAGCTATTAAAGACCAGGAGGCTCAAGAAGTTTCAGCTGGAAATGATAACTGCATTAGCAGTTGGATTCCAGGTCATGCGTGTTATGCTTTGAAAGAAAATTTCCCTACATTTCACCCATCTCCTGAGACTTAGCATTGGCCTGGGATTGAAGGTTGAGGACTATTATTCAGGTGCAAGAAATTTCAAGGTATTCTAATATTCAGGGTGTCACATACATTATGTTGGGGGCTTTTAGCCAAATCTAATATGCAATTAACAGAGAAAAATATAACTGAGTGATATTTAAAATTTTACGTTTTACCAGAAAGTTTCTGTAAAGTCAGGGCCTGTAAAGTTAGATCAGTGGACAGCTTGATAGTTAAAAAGATTATTATTAGTCAGAAGCCAAATATTTTCATCAAAGCAATATAAAAGATGCCTTGAGTGCATCTGAGGGATCAGCAAGATCTCACCTTTTAAAAAGCTAAGATTGATAAAAGAGAAAGATGTTGCTTTAATAGAAGAGGCTCAGAGTACCCTACTCAAGATGGGCCATCTAGGGAATCAGTTCCCTGGAATTCACTTCACAGTGGTCATCCTCCAGACATCCAGAGGCCTCGTTAGTGATAATACAGGGGATCTGGCTTCTGTTTGATCTGACTCAGACCTTGGCATTATCCACATACGTTGATTTTGCAAAAAAACAAAATTCAAGCATTGTGTGGTCAGGAATTACTTCACCCAGATTTCAGAAGGCCTTTGAGAAGCTAGGTAGTGTGACTCTGTGTGACCTGTGCACACAGGTGTGAAGAGGAAACCAAAGTTCACTGGAGACAACTGGAAGTTGAATCCAGGGAAACAGAACACTCCCTGAGAAAAGCAGCACGTGGTAATCAAACCACTTCAAGGGAGAAAAGCTGAGTGCTGTATCCAGTAATGGTAGGGGATGAGGCCATTCGAGTCCTTTGGAACTCACATCTCTGGCCTGAGTGCTAGACAGAAACACCCAGAATTCAGGATTTAATGTCTGCCCTGCTGAGTTTCTGTATCTTTTGGCCCCATTACTTCCTATTGCTCTTTTCTTTCCTTTTGTAATAAGAATGTCTACCCTCTACTGTAGGAACCAGGTCACAAGCTAAGCTTGAATCTGACCAAGGGATGATGAGGATGAAAAATAAAGAGACACAAAAACAGTTTAAGGGCCAGGGATTTAGTTCAGTGATTCCGGCACCTGTCTTGCAAGCGCAATGGCCTGGGTTCTATCCCCCAGTAACCATATACAATACTGGGTATGGAGACTCATGCCCAGCAGAAATCAGTACCACATACCACAGTGCCAGGTGTGGTGGCTCATGCCTGTAATCTAGCACTAGGGAGGCAGAGGCAGGAGGATTGCTGTCATGTAAGTTTGAGGAGGAGCTCAGGGCCAGCCTGAACTATAAAGTGAGACCCTGTTTCAAAAGAAAAAAACAAAAACAAAAACAGTTTAAAATCTGGTGGGCCAGAGGATGACTGAAGGGCCTTGGCTTTATTTACTCAGATGCAGCACGAGCAATATGACTACAAGATTCACCTGTTTCCAACCCTTCACAGTACTACTCCAGGTAAACAACTGAATCTCAGGTGTTTTTATTTTCCTAGGAGCATGTTGGCACCCCTAGGGCCCTCTTTCTCTTCATGCTCACCAAGGCAAATAGGTCTTGTTCTTCCTATCTGGACTCCCATAACTTTTTTCTGTTTATAGAGGCTAACAAATAAAAGTTTTTCTTGCATTTCAGATAAGACTTTGGACTTGGATAAGATTTGATCACTATTTTTTTTTTTAGACAGGGTCTCGCTTTGTAGTTCAGGCTGGCCCTGAGCTCAGCTGCAAAGTCACATCACAGCAATCCTCCTGCCTCTGCCTCCCAAATGCTGGGATTACAGGTCTGAGCTTCCATACCCAGCAGTGTGGTATGTGGTACTGATTTCTGGTAGGCGTGAGTCTCTACACCCAGTATTGTTGTATGTGGTTATCCAGGATTGAACCTGGGCCCTTGTGCTTGCAAGACAGGCATCAGAACCACTGAGCTAAATCCCCGGCCCCCTGATATGACAACTCTTAAAGATGAACTAAATATATGCATGAGCATTTTAGGGGCTTAAATCAATAATGTCCCTCATGCACTCAAAGATGGGGATTTGAGAAATGATTTAATCATGAGAGCAATATAGCTAACTTGCTGCTGAGAGGCGTGGCCTGGTCTGAGGATGCAGGGTCCTGGGTACGTTATCTGGAATAGGACCCTCTTCTAGCTCCTCCATTTTCAATCTGTGTCCTGGCTGCTGTGATATGAAGAGGTTTCCTTTGCTGCACAAAGGCCTTTCTGCCCTTGTATGTGTTTTTAAACCAGGAAGAAAAAAACAAAAACAAAAACAGAAAAAAACCTCCTTTAAGTTGTAGGTGTCATGTATTGTGTCTCAGGGATGAGAAAATGACTAAGATGCATCACTAATAGACTTTGCAGCAAAATGTACGTTTAACAGACCTTGGAGCAGGACCATTGTAATAAAGGACAAGCCATTCATTTTCTTTCATTTCCAGGCATATTTAAAAGTTTGAAGACCCTCAGAATTAACTCTTGACTGCAGTTTTCCTACCTCTTCTCCTTTTACTTTCTATTCCTCATCTCCTCTGGTTTTTCTATTTCATCAACTGTATTTCTTTTGTAACACACAGTTCACTATCTTTAACAGATAGGTGTCATTAATAGTTAAAAGCAATGTTTTTTTCTACATCATTTTTCTTTGCCGTCTAACTTTACACCTCTCCCCTTAAAATTAAAAGCTTATTTCCCAGTGTCTTGAATTTGGGCTGCTCTTCTGACTTGGTTTACCTAATAGAATCCAATAGAACCAGTGCTGTGACAGTTCCAAGATGATGCTTCCATCGGTTTGCACAGCTTCTATTAGATGTATAATCTTGCTATAAAGACAAATGAAGGCTAATCTTTTGAATAGGAGATCATGTAGAGGAGTTCAGATGACACAACATAGGTTTTTCTTGACCAGTCTGCAGCTAACTCACCTCAAAACAGTTGACAGAGTTTAGCCAAGAATAGCAAAACTACCCAAGCAAATTGAGTCCAAAGCCAGAAGTGAGCAGAGCTGACACTAGAAGAGCCAAAAAGATCTTCATCTTAATCACTAATCCACACAATCACATGTCAAAATAACAGGTGTTTTTAAGCCAGGAAGTTTTGGCATGTTTTGTTACACAGAAAAAACTGAGTAATATAAATAGTATTCTCTTTGCCTCTTTTCCTAAGAAGTCAATACTTTGTAGAAGGAGGGGTGGTTTGGTCCCTTATGTAATATATACAGTATGGTATGTGTATGAAAAAATTTATTCAATAAATGGCAAGACTGTTCTCCTCAAATATTAACATATTTCTATATTGTTTGTGGTAGATACTTTTTAAGTATATTATGACAGTATTTTCCATCCTTTATATTCTTTTGGAATATGGCTTTATGATAATTCCACTAAAGACAGCATCTATGTCACTAACAACCTTGAATCAAATAGAGCTCTAGGACTCCTTTAACCAGATTGGCACTGTTCAGTATGAGCACAGTGTTTGTTAAAAGTCAATTGCAATATGAGGAGATATTACCATGCTTTGATAAGTACAAGCAATATCCTGAATTCCGGGAGGACGCCTGACACATAGAGAAAGAAACCTAGTAATGCCAAGGGACAGACCTGGGAGTGAGGTGTGATCTTTGAAGTAAATTCTCCAGCTGGTATTAAGTGAAGCAGAGATGATTTGCTTAATCTTTTTCTGAGAAACTTGACCCACAAAACTATACACAAAATAAATGGTTACTGTGAGACACTAAATTTTATGATTATTTATAGTGCAGCAATATATTTTTAAATGTAGATAGCATGCTGCAGTAGAAAAATTTGCCCAAACGCTCTTAAATATGGCTTTATACACTTCCTTGATTTCTGACAATATGTAACAAAAGTTCATTAAATGTTGCAATTTTCAATGTCCTCATCTATATAATAGAGGTGTACATAATCATTTAATAAAATCAGCTGAAAGTTTGGAGGTAACACTGTCTCTTCCTTTAGGAAATTTACAATCAGTTTAAGGATATAAGGCAAGAGGCCAGAAATTCACAGAGCAGAGATATCTGTTTTCCTATTAAGTAAGTACAGTAAATCTTGAAATTTTTGAGATGGGTGAGAAGAATATTGGATTCACTCCTGGGGCTACAAAGGAAATAATAGATGAGGTAGAATTTAGACTGCAATCAGCAAGGCAGAGAGTTGACCAAGAGAAAGAGGACAGTTAAGGGGAGGATATAGCATATGTAAGAGTCAGAGCTAGGAAATGGCATGTGGCATTAGAGAAGAATTAATTAGTTGACTTAGGAGACAGTGTGAGTGTGTGGGCTGTATATAATCACAAGAAGGCCATTATTACAAATCTGACCAATTGAAGAGACTCGAAATGAACTCAGAGACAAATTGGATGGTCAGTTTTAACCTTTTGGAAGAACACAATTTGATAAATGTACTACAAGAGAAAGATTAGTTCAAGCATTGCTGGGAGACTTACATGCACCAAAAAAGACTCTAGAAGAGAAGGTAGTTTTAAAATTCAACAAAGTATTAGGAAAAGCACTGGAGAATGTATATGCTTAGGACATACAAACACTTTCTTGTTTTGCTTTAAATAAAAAACATGTAACTTAAGAGTACACATACAAAGCACACACACACACACACACACACACACACACACACACACACACACACACACTGGATCTGGGATATCTAACTCCCTAACATAGCTATCAGTAATAAGTGAAATTATGTGAAGGTCTTTCAAGCTTCATGCAAACTGCATCAGCTAGTACATGACAACCACTTAACAGGTTGATGACTAGAACAAAAGACTAATAATTGAATCTAGAGTCGAGAAGTTACAGTAGGAAGTTTCAAGCTTAACGTATGGGTGTGATGCCCAAACCAAGGAGGGAATAGACTGATCCATAAAAGCAGCTGGAGACAGCACTCAAGGAGAACAGATGTTCTTAACTCAAGGGAAGTAGAATCAGAGAAAATCGTCCTGCCCACCACTGGGGGTTTTAGGACAGGTGAGAAAATTAGATAACTGATACATCCATAAAGAGTGATACTGAAGAAGGATTCTTGGGACCTGCCTTGTTCCAGATATTACATCTTAGGAAAAAAATACCAGGAAACTGAATAGTCCAAAGACATGAAAAAAAATTTTAAAAAGTAATTAGTTTAGGTAGATGGGTGTCCTATCAGCACACTGTTCTAAATGATGTTTTGGGTTCTACCAATCTGGCATTGCATTCTTCAGAGACCCAGAATCTGCTTCCAGGAATTGAACAGTTTTCCTACTTAAGTTTTCCTAATCAAAATTATGTAGTATCTGAGCAACAAGGAGCACAGCAGTGCTGAGAATGGGGTTAGGCAAGGCCTGTGCTGAGCGATTGTGCCTTACCTGACAGTGCTATCCACTGACCTCTCAGGAGACCACTGCACAAGACTCAGGCCCAAAGTCTCCATCTGAGCAGCAAAGAGCACAGCAGTGATGAGAATGGGATTGGGCAAGGCCTGTGCTGAACAGCTGTGCCCCTCCTGAATCACACTTACACAATGACCTGTCAGGAGACCATTCCACAAGACTAAGGCCCAATGTCTCCATCTGAGCAGTAAGGTACAAGGTGGTGCTGGGACTGGGACTTGGGCAAGGCCTGCACAGAGCTGTTCTCCCCACCTGAACAGCACTTACATGCTGACTTCTCACAGTACCACTGTGTACAGCTTAGGCCCAGAATCTGCATCTATGCGGAAACTTCAGGGGTTGTGCTGAGAAATATGCAGAGGCCTAAGGGTCAATAATATCAGAAAGAAGACCAGAAAAAAGTCATTTCTTAAAGGTTCTAAATATTAGCAAGAAAGATTCTTATAATAAGCAGTATCCTTCTTCAGTATCACTCTTTAGTGATGTATCACTCATCTCATTTTCTTTATAGACATTGAGCCAGAAGTTAAGCCAAAAACACTAATAGCGAAAAAAAAAAAAAAAAAATCCTACGACCTAACCCAGAACTCTAATCTCCAAGGGGAGAATTAGAGACCAATGAAATAGACTAACTTGAAACACAACCACCTGAACTTCTTGAATTGGCAATAAAAGAAGATATGGAAAAAATAAAATCAGAAATAATGTGTTAGGTATCAGCACAGATAATAATCAGGATGAATAACACAGATTTAAAAAAAAGAGAGAGAGAGGGGACCTCAGAGCTGGCATAGAAAATAAGTAGAATCTAATAAATACATTCAAATGGAAATCCAAGAGATTAAAAACTCCATTGAAAGATTATGTAGTAGAGAATCCAAAGACAGAATTTCAAATGTAGAAGACAGGATTGCAATTAGTGACCAGGAAAGAAAATATTTTTTAAAAATAGTAAGGGACCATGAGAACACAATCCAGCAGCTGCTGGTTGATATAAAGAAGAATAATTTAAGACTGATCAAAGTTAACAAAGAAACAGAAGAGAGTACAAATGACATAAACAACCATAACAACAACCAAAAAAACAAACAAACAAATAAAAAAAAAAACCTGTTCACAGATGTAATAGCAGAAAACTTCTCAAGCAAGAGAAAAGAATTTGATGCAGATAAGTGCGACACACAGGACTCCAATTAACTTTAATGAAAAAATCGACACCTAAGCATAGTAACAATACTAGAATCTCAAAAGGATAATAAATTGTGAAAAGCAGTCAGACAAAGGAAACAGATCACATACAAAGGGAAGCCCATCAGAATTACAGCAGACTTTTTAACACAAACCGTAAAATCAAGGAGAGGCTGAAATGAAGTATTTCAAACCATAAAAGAAAACAACCTCCAACCTAGATTGATGTATCCTGAAAAATTATCCTTCAGAATCAGTGGGGAAATAAGATATTTCCACAACTAAGGACATCTAAGAAACTTTATGAATAGTAAACCTGCACTGAAAACAAATTCTAAACAGTATCCTAGAAAAAGACAGTGAAGCTCACAACTCCATGAGGCCTAACAGAAAGAAGCCACTAGGCAACACAACAAATTAAATGGCAAGGGGAGAAATAATAAAAGAACCAATGACAGAAAAATATCCTGACAAGTACAACTCAGCACATATCAATTATAATCATCAAAGTGGATGGCCTCAATTCAGCAATTGAAAGAAACAGACTGGCAAAATTGATCAGGGAGCAAGATCCAACAATTTCTATATTCAAGAAATACACTTAATTGAAAAACAAATCTATAGACTGAAAGTAAAAAGATGGAAAAGAATTCTCCATGTGATGAGAAACTGCTGAAAGACAAGAATGACTACTTTATTTTCAGAAAAGTCAATTTCAAACCAAAACTAATTCAGAGAGACAAATAACTACATTCTCATACATAGAACATTCCAGGAGAAATAAATTACAAGCAAAAATATATATGCACCAAATATTACCACACCCAACTATATAAAACAAATATTAATGGATATGAAAAGCCAAATAATTACTAACACAATAGTAGTGGAGGACTGCAACAGTCCACTGTCACAAACAGACAGATCAACTAGACAAAACTACCAATAATGAAATATAACTGAACCAAACTTTTGAACAAATGGATGTAATAGCTGTCTAGAGTATTCCAGCCCACAAAGTCAGAATACATATATTCTCAGCTGTACATGAGTCATTCTCCAAAATAGACCACACACTAGTTCATAGAACTTGTGTAAGTAAATATAAATGAATGAACTTATCCCCTATACATTGACATTGCCTTGAAATTAGAGATGAACAGCAAAAGAAATTCCAAGAACTTCATAGAAACATGGAAGTTGAATAACATTCTTCTGAGTAACCAAAAAATCACAGATTAAATTAAAGAAGGAAATAGACAGTCTATATTATTAAATGATAATGTGAGTATAGCATACAGGAATCTATGGGACATAATAAAAGCAGTGCTACCTAAAAAATCTATAGCAATGAATACCATGCTAGGAAAAAAGAATAAGCTTAAATAAGCATCCCAAAAATGAAATATCTAGGAATCAGGTAACAGAGGTGAAAAGTCTCTACTCTGAAAACTACAGCATTCTGAAAAGGGAGATCAAAGAGGATATCAGAAAATGGAAAGACATACCTTGCTCCTGGTTAGGAAAAACCAATATGGTCAAAATGGCCAAACTCCCAGAATCACTATATAGATTCAATGCTCTCCTGATTGAAATCCCAACAGCATATTTCAGCATATCACCAAAAATAATTCAAAAGTTTATATGGAACCACACGAGACCTAGAATAGCAAAATCAATTCTAGGCAACAAGGATATGGCAGGGGGTATCATGATCCCCAAGTCGAAACTATACTAAAAAGCCACTATGATTAAAAACAGCATACTATTGGCCAAGAGGCAGACCCAGGAATCAATGAAACAGACTAGAAGACACACAAATAACTCCAGACATACTAAGTTACTTCATCTTTGAAAAAGGAGCCAAACACCCTCAATGGGAGAAAGGTAGCCTCTTTAATAAATGCAACTTGAAAACCTGGGCTTCAAACTAACAAAGATTAAACCTAGATCCACATCTTTCACCATGCCCCAAACTAATATCAAAGCAGATTAGAGAACTAAATATTAAAATAGAAAAAATAAGCCTGCTGGAAGATAGGTTAGCTAGAACTCTTGGAGACACTGGCTTAGGGAAAGACTTTATGAACAAAATCTCATCAACATGGGAACTAGCAAAAATAATTAACAACTGGGATCTCACTTTGTTAACCTCTGAACAGCAAGAGAAATCAATCATAGTGCAAAACGACAACCAACAAGTTGGAAAAAAAGAATTTACCAGCTGTCCTTCAGACAAAGGACTGCTATCTAGCATATATAAAGAACTTAAAAAAAATCAGCTCCCCTGCTTGGAATATACATGGAAGAGTTAAAAGATTAATATCATAGTGACATATGTGCACCCATATTCATATCAGCTCAGTCTGTGATAGCTAAATCTTGGAAACAACCCAAATGCCCATCAACTGAATAAAGATGTGTTTTTTTGGTTTTTTTTAATAAAATGGAGTATTACTCTGCCATAAAGAATGATAAGTTTGAGTCATTTATACTTGAGGACATATTCATAAGTGAAATAAATAAGCAATATATTTGTAAATACTATGTCTTTCCTGTGGTATAAGAATCTAAATATGTAAATGAGTTCTAGAATGTATGATAGATATTGCAAAAAAAGACAATATCCAAAGGGAAAAAGATAGGGGTAAGTAAAAAGGGAAAAGAAAAAATGTGATGTTAATTGTAAAAGGCATATGTATATAGGGGTAGGGGCTGTAGGGTGGACAGAGGAAATGGGAAAAATGAGAATTAAGTTGTGCCATATACTGATACAAATATTCAATGCTGAATGCAATCATTATGTGTATATAAAATGAGCCATTAAAGAATTCAATTTTTTAAAAATCTGCTCCCCCAGATTTAAAGACCCAGTGCAGAAGTGAGCATCTGAAAGGAACAGACATTTTTCAGATAAAAAAAAATGTAGAAAATAAATACATGAAAAAATGTTCAACATAACTGGTCATCCAAAAGATGCAGATGAAAACAACACTGAGATTCCATAATACTACAGAAAGAATCAGAGTGGAAATTTGTCAAAAAGCTAGGATGTTGATCCTGCTATTTTCCTGCTAGGTATATACACAAAAGAATTATACCACAGCAAAACATGTGCACTCATGCTTATAGCAGCTCAATTGGTGGTAACTAAATCTGGGAAGCAGTCCAAAGGCCCATCAATGGGAGACTAGATAAAGATATGATTTTTTAAACAAAATGGAATATTAGCCATGAAGAATGATAAATTTGAGTCATTTATTCTCAAATGGATGTACATTGAAGACATACTCATAAGTGAAATAAATAAGACACAGATATGTAAATACTGTATTGTTTCTCTAGTATGAAAAACTAAAGGTGTAAATGAGGTCAAGAATGTATGAGAGATATTGTGAAATAGGAAGAAATTATTCAAAGGAAAAAGGAATAGGGGAAAATAAAGAAAGGAAAGAAGAAATATGATAGTAAAAAATGGAAATAAAGCTAATGTATATAGGGGTTTGGAATTATGAGATGGGCAGGGGAAAGGGAGAAATGAAAATCAAGATATGTCATGTACAGATATAAATTTTCAATGTTGAATAAAATCCTAATGTATATGTAAAATGTACCAGTATACTCAGGTAAAAAACCTTACTTAGGAATCAACTAAGAGTGCTTCTCACGTAGTAAGATATCTCTGAAATCATACATCTTCTCTGAGATAAACCATTATCTGAAAAGTTTAGAGTACAGGAAATTTCCCCTGAACTTTGTATATCCCAAATCTCTTGGCTATTCCCAGAATAGTTCAATTGGTAGACAATAATTAAATATTAAATACGAGAAGTGGCTTAGTGCAGAAAAGAAAGCAAATATGTAGAATAGGTTAATCTCTTTGGGAGGAGCATAGACCAAGCAGTTGTGTGCAAGTCTATCTTTTTATGCATATGTGAAGAATTAATAAAGTAGAAAAAATTTCCAAAATGCACTGTGCATGGCAATGTACAAAAAGTGAAAAAATACTCTGTATAAACAGGTGATAGTTACATCACCCTTCCAAATGTTTAGTATACCCACTGGAATTAAATTTGAATTTTCAGTAAATGAAGCTGGTTCTAGAAGTAACTGACTATTAACAGCCAGGATCCTAGGAGATTTAGAAAGTCTCAAATAGAAACTTACAGAAATATGCCTGGAATAAGATTATCCTGTGGAAACTTGAACCCTCAGGAAATGAAAAATATTGTTTTTGAAAATCAAATGAATCCAGAGAGATAGAGTATAAGATGCAGAGAAATAAGAGGGAGGAGACTTGACCATGATAAAGCACCTATTGTGTGCTAGGCTTTTAGTACCACAGCCCAATAATTCACTGCAGTGGAGCAGTTTCCTATTTTATAAAAAGCAAAAGCCTAGGCAGTGTAAATTACTAACCTAAGATCATGCATCTAGTAATTAGTAAAATTGTAATTTTTAACCCAAATGAGACAAAATAAGTGTTGGACAGGAATGACATATCCAGAATGAAAAGCATCTTATGAACATTTGACTAGTAAGTCTCAGTGAAATGCATATCCCTAGAATGGAGAAGGCTTCAAGTCTTCATCCCTTCACTCCTGCTTCTTAAGGAAGCATCATAATTCACCAAGGAATGACCTGAGCATCCTCAGGAAGACTACCCAGTGAGAAAGAATAGGCTGGCTGCTCAGTGAAGCCAAGTGCTGAAGACATACCTGCAGGGGCCCTAGTGGGTCAATATCTTTATATCCTTGCTTAGCTGTGTAGTGAACCTGTGACCTGCTTATAACTACTGGAACACAAAAAGGTGGTGGATGTCACGCTTGCAGTTAATTTTGTCACATGAGCCTCTACCACAGCAGACTAAGGTTAACAAGATGGCTTGATGGCCCTAAAGAAACCAATACTCGTGTAGCACATTGCCTTGAAAAGAGCTGCATGGCTGGGAGCTAAGACAGCCTCTAGCCAGTGTTCATCTGGAATGCTCAGTCAGACTTCCTCAAGAAAATGCATTGTTACCCCTACCTAAGTAAGCTTGGAGCCAGATGTTTCCCCATTCAACCCTGCAGATGAAAAAAGACGGAACCAGCATGTTCCTTGCCAGCTGATGAGACTCTGGATGGAGGTGAAGGGGTGGGAAGAAGGAGGGGACTCAGATAGCTAAGCTCAGTCTCTTGACTTTTAGAATCTCTGAAATTACAAATACCTATTGTTTTAAAGTGCTGTTTTTGGTGATCTCTGATGCAACAAATATACTGAGTTTCAAGTCTCCATATTAGAACAAAGTATAGAAATAATGTACTCTTACTACATCATTATAGCAACTAACAAATCTAGCAAGTGTAGTGTGTGTGTGTGTGTGTGTGGGGGGTGCACACGTGTGTCTGTTTGTGTAGAAATGCTCCTCTCCTAAGCACTGATTAAATAAAAGACTTAGTACTTAGAAGAGCTGAGAGGATAAGAAATCACATCAAGAAAATAGAATAAGGCAAATGCAGGGGAGCATTTGACATTCATGAATGTGAGATGTTCCCTCCCTGATATTGATGTGGATCAGAGCAATGCTTAGTAGCTTTAATTTGGTTGAGTCTTCAGTTGAATTTTATGGAATTACTTTTCTGTTGATTTTAGGACCTCAGTTTTGGCATTCACTGAATGAAAATCATGTAGTATTTATCTCGTGGAATTAGTGTGAGCTAATATAAGTGAAGTGCTTGGAAGCTGGCTTGGGCAAAGTGAACTGCAAATGGACATTGCTATGATGAACTCACTCTTAAAAACTGAAAGTGTTAGTTACGGATCCAGAAATTCCCATTTTTAAGTTTTTATATTAGTCTCCCTTCCATTGCTGTAACAAAATTCTTGAGCTGGGTGCTTTGTTTTTAAAGAAGGTTAATTTAACTCACAGTTTTAGAAGCTAAAATGTCTAAGATTAGGCAACTCCATTAATTCAGTCAGGTGAGGCCTTATAGCTGATGGTATCATGGCAGCAGAGTGCCTACGAGCACATGGTAAAACAAAAAGCCAGAGAGCAAGGGGAGCCCAGTCTGTGTTCTTTTATAGAACTTGCTCTTATGGAAGTTAACTCACCCTCTAATCTCTTCTGAGGGAAGCAATCCAACAAACTATTGCCTTCACACTGATAACCGCCTCTTTAATGTTCCCATTTCTCACATTAGCATACCCAGTGTCCACCTGCTGAATCCATCTGGATACACTCAAATCATACCCAAGCCGTAGCACAGTATTTCACAGTTCTTAAGAAAACTCAGAAAGAAACAAATAGCCTCCACTATTCTGAATTTAAAAAGAAAAAAAAAATGAGTCCTTACATTGTACATTCTTGGATGTAAAGCCACACAACCACAGTCACCAAGCTCTGTGTACTAACAGTTTACTGTGTACATGCTCACAGCACATAAAAACAAAAATATTGAGTAAAATAACCCTGTCTCCAAGGCATAATGGATAGTAATAAATCATGAATAAATCATTCATCAAAATAAAACCAAGTGAGTGATCAAATGTTTCAGCAAATAAATCACAAGCAGTGCTTCAGAAAACAGAAATACGGCACATCTACAGGGAAACAAGCAAGCCCACTAAGATGGAAAGTTATACCATTAGTCCGAATTAGAGTCTCATTGATTTTAGGGTAGAGTTTGTTTTCTGACTGACAACCTCAACCTCATGTGCTACTATGTAATTTAATGTTTTCCTACTAAAATCAGTAGATTTCCTAAACAGTCTGTTTTCTGGCAGTAGAAGTAATCTATAATTGCTAAGGAAGAGCAAGCTCTCTGGTTATCAGCTAAGGTGTTTCTAAATCCTATGGACCAAGGATATACTCTGGACACATGTTAATCATAATCAGAAAAAAAAAAAAAAAAGGTAATTCTGACAAACCAGACACACACTTTTAATGATAGAATGTGTCTTCCTAGGGGAAAGATTTTAAAAATTACCTGTAAAAGAAAGTTATAAATTCTTTAAACTGGAAGGAAACTTATAAATTAATGAGCTCAACTCTGGCACACTGAAATTAAATTTTTGTTTTGTTTTGTTGTTGTTGTTGTTGTTTTTGAGACAGGGTCTCGATTTATAGTTCAGGCTGGCCCTGAGCTCAGCCTCAAACTCACATCACAGAAATCCTCCTCCCTCTGCCTCCCGAGTGCTGGGATTACAGGTGTGAGCCATCACGCCTGGCACTGTGGTATGTGTTGCTGATTGCTGCTGGGCATGAGTCTCCATGCCCAGTATTGTATGTGGTTACTAGGGATTGAACCAGGCCTTTGCACTTGCAAGACAGGTGCCAGAACTACTGAGCTAAATCCCGGCCCATAATTTTTTTATTGTTCTGAAATTCAAATTTGGGAGCAGGGTCCAAGTTTCTCAATTCCCAGCTCAGACTAAAGGGTGAGCCAACTCCTGGATATACAATAGTTGGTTTATTTATTTATTTATTTATTTATTTATTTATTTATTTTTTGAGACAGGGTCTCGCTTTGTAGTTTAGGCTGGCCCTGAGCTCAGCCTCAAACTCACATCACAGCAATCCTCCTGCCTCTGCCTCTCTAATGCTGGAATTACAGGCATGAGCCACCATGCCTGGCACTATGGTATGTGGTACTGATTGCTGCTGGGCGTAAGTCTCCACACTCAGTATAGTATGGGGTCCTTGTGCTTGCAAGACAGGCACCGGAACCACTGAGCTATATCCCTGACTCCAATAGGTGGTTCTTAATGAAGAATAACAACAGGGAAGTTCATGGTAGTTAAGTATCTTGCCCAAAGTCAAAGGAATGTGTAGAAAATAGATTTAGGACCCAATATTAAGTTGTTGTAATGCTAACTGTGTTTTTCTTGATGTTTTCCATTGTAATAATTTCAATTGAGAATAAGAATGTTGTCCTATGCCCAGACCATGGCTTAGGTTATGGTTTAATAAACTGCACCAAATATTGAAGCTATAAAACGATGTAAGTAGGATAATCCCATGAAATGTGTTATTTCTTTTTCAGTCTTATGTAAACTAGTCTTGATACATAACCAAACCATCTCCTGATAGAGTTACATTACAAAAACCATGCTACATGTTATACATGGCAGAAAGTGCCAGATTAAAGGTGTACCACATTTTCTAAAGAGATTAGAGGTGAGGCTGACTCCACAATGTGCAGCTCAAACTCACTGCTCAGACTGAACTCACTGTCTCCAGCTATTGCCACCAGAGGCATCATCTCTTGAGACTGGATCATTTTGCACTTTTCTTCCAGGCAGTGACTTAGTAAGGCTGCAGTATTTCTTAGCCAAATGTGGGGCTCCTTTTTTAGTCTGTCGTTTAAATTGAAAATGGTCCCTAAACCCTCATGTGTGTGGAAAGCGATTGAACTATGACATGTTCTTGGGGGCTGGGGTCTGTTCAAAAGAGATAAGTCATGGTGACATAACCTGGGAGGGGATAACTCCTTTCTGGGCTCCTCCTTTACTTTCTGTTTGCCAGGAAACAAGGCATGAGCAGATTTTCTTCCACCATGTCCCTCTACCGTGCCATTCTGCTGGAATCCAGCCAACTATGGAATGAAGTGTTATCAAAAATAAATCTATCCTCTTTCAAATTGGGGTATCAGATATTTTGTCCCAGTGATGAGGAAAGTGACTAACGCCAGCCATCTTTATCCTGGAGGTCCCCATTTGGCTGGCATGGACTACTTATCAGCCAACTTTCCACAGCTGATCTTGGTTTCTCTTTTCCCTTAATAGATTTTATTCCAAGTAAACTCTTTTGGTTCTATATTCTATTATAATGCACTCTTCTCAAAGACTGCACCCTACAACAGCAAGTGTCAAAGAGGTCCAAGAATAAAGTTGGTGAGATTAGACTTCATCCTGAACCATTCACTGCTCAGCTATCCCTGATGGCAAGAGATACAAGGGCTCAAGATAGTGACCCACCTGGTAAAACTCATAATAAGCTGGAAAAGTATTTACATTGACAGAATAGGGATTCAGCTATATAACACGTTGTTAGGAAAAGGTGCACTTTAGTGTTCTACATTGGATGTATGTTACCGGATTGCACCATTGCCTAGTAAACAAATAATAAAAATCCAAAGAACATTAACAAAAATTCAGAGGCATGTCTCATAGCTTACTGAGATGCTTTCATGTCATAGAATTTATAATTAAAGAAGGTGAAAATTAAGCTCAGGACTTAGAGACTTCAGTGACTTGTAGAAGAATATTGATGCTCTACTCAGGAAGATCTGACATATGACATCAGGCCTTTTTATGAATTAGCTTTCTAATCTGTGAGACATACTGTATGACACCTATAATTTGAAGGTGAGGTTTAGTTTAGATCATAGTTTCAGAGCATACAGTGCAAGATCAGTTGGCTCCAAAGACAAAATATCAAGGAGGAAAAGCACATAGGAGCAAAAATGTTAGTTCACAGTGGTGACCAAGAGGTAGAGCAGGGAAACAGTGCAAATGAGGAAGGAATAAGGGGCCACAGAATGGATCCCAAGGTCCTTCCTCCCTAACTTCCAAAGAAGTATGCTCCACCAATTCCCTGAGTGGTCCCAAAGCCGATTAAGCAACCTACCTGGAACATCTCAGTCCTACTCTGAAGAACCCACACAAGGCACACAAGATAGGATGTCTGGGTAGATACCACCACAGACACTGGTGCTCTGGGCCTCTCTGACCTTCACAATCTACACCACTGGTCACTTCTCTCCTTTACAGTGCTGGAATTCTGCTCCTGCAGAAACATACAGCTCACCACCCACCATAAGAAAATTCAGTTTCTGCCACATCAAGGCTGTGTGAGCAGGATCAGATAAGAGAGCAGACCTGCCAGCCAGAAGAAAATGAGGTGATTATTAAAAAGGTAAATTTTTGTTTATGGACAGAGACCTTTGTGTGTCTTATTATGGGAGCAGAGTGCTGGCTTACTGAGGTTCAATGTGGAAGGATGATATCCTCAAACAGCTGCAAAAATCAGCCAACAAAAATAAGCAGAGGCTGGGGAAATGTATGTAAGATGGTGATATAAGGCGGTTAAACCAACACTTATTATCAAATAAAAAATCTAGATAAAAATTAGTTTATGAGAGTGAACATTCTCATCAGAGAACCCCAAGGGCTAATGCCAAATCCCTACTAGGATAGCTTCTGGAAACCTAGAAAAAGCAATGGATCAAAAGGAATGAATCTGAAATGCCTACATCTGCAGAGAAAGGAACAAATATTATGGATGTGCACATGTTCGGATACAGCAGCAGAATTCCTACCAGACAACTGTATTCCACAAGCAGGTATACCATTCACTGAAGCCTTTGGCACTTCTAATTTCCTCTTAGCACCTCCTGGAAAGTGCAATTCATAATTCTTGACTACTTATAAAAAGATCTGAGCCTTCCATTTCAGCAGTGTTTTATTAGTTATTTTCTCTCATTGCTTAAACAAAAGAACCAACACCTAAAGTTAAAGAGGGAAAGGATTTATTTTGCTCACAGTGTGTAGAGGTTTCAATCATGACGGGCAAGGTCCAAGGCATATAGAAAGGCAGCTAGGTCTTATAGAGGAGAAACAGCTCATGGTGCCCACATGGTATCAAAAGCAACAAGGGACCTTAATAGCATCTTTCTGTACTTTTCATCTTATTCAGATTACTTAGAGTGAGTATACTCATGCCTTAATCTTACCACCCTCATGCCGAGGCCCCATCATGAATCAGTCATACACTCTAGATTCAACCACCTTATGAGGCTTTGGGGGGAGGCATCCAGACATAAACAATAACAAGTGCTTACAAATGTATCGCCAAATGTAAAGTCTGCCTCTGTCCTCCAAAAGCCAATTTCATTTTTATTTAATGCCTCATCCATCAGTTGTGAGCCTAACTTATTGTCTTTCATGTGTTTACACTCTTGTGAAAGGTGGAAATAACTCATATCACTCAGAGCAAGTCAAAATACAAGCATTTGGAGAAATCAGATCTACAAATATACATACATCTGAGCTATAGGAGGTGTATGATTTTATTGTTATATACATGAGGGTGCTATAGAAATAGAACCTTTAGTGAATCATTTTAATCATAAAATTATCTAAACAAAATGGATGATGGGCTCATTCCAATACACAATATTTCCTGAAAACCAAATTTGGGTTGGACCCTTGGCTGGTCACTGAAAAGACAGCAATAATAAGACAGAGTGCATGCCCCAAATAGTTCATAGGCCAGAAAGGAAAGGGATCCTAACAATTCAGTTCATTTTTCTAACAAAAACTTAATTTTGGTGAAAATAAGTATTAGGCTATGAGGCTATTTGTGTTCTTCACTTGCATCTTTTTGGGAGATTTACATTTCAATTATACTTGTGTAAATGGAAGGATTAACCAGATCTAAAATCTGAAACTTTGATATTGGCTCTGATTTAGTTACCCATATTTTTTTAGCCTCATTAGTCATGTAATTTATTTATCACTAACTCATATGTGCTTTGCTATGGGCAGCTCCCCAAGACAAAGCCCATCTTTCTTCATTACCTATTTCTAGCTAGATGTTACCAGTCCTTAAAATAATTAAAACCAGTGGGTCATCAAAGCAAAGTAGAGTGGAGAGGACATAGTTTCAGGTCCTTGATTCTTTAACTAACTTAGTGATTAATCTTTGCAAACCAGAAAGACAAAAGAGTATATTTAATCACAGCATATCTATGTGGGTTCTTCTTGAGCTCAATTCCCTTGAATTTTACACTTGCCTCTGAGCAGTTCGCTACTGCCACTTCCGATGTTCACATGCTCATGATATCAGAGAATAGAAGAGGGCTTGTTATTAGACTTATTCTAAGAAATGCAGAGCTCCTTTAGCAACAACTGTTCTTTAGGGATGGAGTCAAATAAATATTTTCCTAGCTTTTTTCCCCTCTCTCAACTTTGTACATGGCACACAATTGCCTAGAGCAGACATATAACATCTCTTATACATTCTCTGCTCACTTAAAGTCTTCAAAAACAAGATAGAGAGGAAAAGAGGGAGGGAGGGGGAGGTAGAATGAAAAGAGGAAGATACATAATAATATTACTTTTGCAATGTCCCAAGGGTAGATTCACCTTGTATTGGAGGCTCTATAGCCACAATCCAAAGAAATAGATTGTGGCTTTGAAATGAGTGATTGCAAAGGGGCTTCATCTATACCTGAAGGGGACTTTCCACTCATTATGTATGTGGGTTTATTATTCCCATCAGGGCTGTATTATGTTCTCAAAGAGGATTCTTTAAAAAGCAATATTTAAAATAATTCAGTGAGAAATCTTGCAATTCTTCAATTATCATAGAATAAATAAGAAATCTATTAGCTCCCCCAACCTAGTGGAATTCTCAGATAGTTTCACAAATACATAAGCACTTCTTAGATTTCCAAGGATTTTTATGTTGTGTAGGGAGAAAAAAATATACAGAAGGCAATGTTACCATTGTTTTTTAAAGGATACTTCAACATCTTCACATAAAAGCATTTCTCTTTCTCAGTGTTTCACGGAAATAAAATTGAAGAAAGCATTTGGCACAACAAACATTGTAAACGGGGATGTTATCAGATAGTAATTTATTCTGTTTCCTTATAAGCCAAATGAAAAGTAGATTATAACTAGAGCAGCTTAGTTACAGATTGGCTCTCAATGCAGGATTTATGAATATCATTTTTTATCTCTCTAACAGGAGAGAAAAGTAAATTATTTTCTAATAGTCACATGGTGCAAGGGCAGACATTGCCATCAGAATCTATGTGTTGCTAGGATCCCAAGGCCTTAAGAACTGTCCCAAGTTTATATTTTTCTCACTGTTCCTCTCCCTAGTAACTCTTAGAAAAGATGTTAAAAGATAAAGTATCCATGATCTTCTTAAAATTTAGAGTAAAGAAAAGATTAAACAGACAAAAAAGTCCAGTTTTTTACATATATAAGGGCAACCAAAGAAATAAAATGAGTATTCTCATTTTTGGAACATTTACCATGTAAGTCACCATGACAGGTGTGTTTACACTGTGGAAACAAAGAAAAATCATCCAAATGTGAATGAGCAAAGGCTCTTTATACACAGTTTGCTATAGCAAGGCAGTCAGCCACTGTCACTTGCATTTATTAGACTCAAGGCAAGGCAGAAAACCATTCTCACAGTGGAAGAAAAGGATCACATGCCCAGCCTGGTGGCCTTTAGCCTGGGGAAACTGTAGACAGTTCAGTGCAAAGCGGAACATCCATATGTGATTGATTAAGGCCATAATTTGTAGCCCTCTGTGGGTCCAGAGTTCTAAGCAAGGATTTAACTGAAGGATGCTCGCACTTACTGATTAAGTTCTGCTTAGACTGTTAGTGAAGTTATCATTTAGCTTCTTGAGTTCTTACCAGTAATACCAGTGTGGCTTCATATCATTTAGCTAAACAAGCCTACAGTGGGCTACCTCTATACTAGCTGTCCTAGGAAAGTGGTTAGTATTCTGGGCATATGACTGTGGGCTGAGGTCACAGTTCTCTTTCTTATAATCTGGGCATTCACTGTCCATTTATCTATTTAGTAAACATTCATTTTCTCATTTTATCCTCACCTCTACTCTGTGAATTAGGGATCATTTTCACATTTTACAAATGTAAACTAAACCTCAAAAAATCTTAGGATTTTATTATAGTGATTCAGTTGAAAGTTTCTCAGTCACAAATTTAATCCAAATTGTTGCCTTATTACTTGTGTGGAATTGGAGCCTTTGGACTGTCAAGAAACATACTTGTTCTTACAAGAGACAAAACTTCTATGCGCCACTGTCTAATTGCTTTTAAAGACGCTTCCAGGTCCAACAGAAGTCTAATGGATGTTAGAGGTAGAACCGGTGTCTTCATTAGCATGTACCTGTTGCCTGCCCATTCCTGCCTCTCTCCATTCACCAGTTTACTACAGCAAACTGAGGACATTACATGCTGAGGAATGTCAGGATGAATTCTTTAGCAATTATAGCCTGTGATTATTTCACCATCCAGTGTGTGGAAGAGATAGTTAAATGTATTATGATAAACAGTTAAATGCAGTGTGAGAAAAGCTAGACCTCACGGCTAAATAGCGTCAACTAACCCAAAGCTCAAGAAATGTCTGGTGCCAGGAAGGGAGCATCCAAATGGAAGAAAGGTACATGTTTTTGCCTCTTGCTATTCATCCTCAGAATACCTTTCTCAAGAGTAAGCTATTTCTTGCAAACTTAACATCTTCATTTGCTGAAATCTTTTTTCAGGCATGGTGTGATATTTCTGAATGATCTAGTGTTATTTGCAACAGCTAATGCTAGACAGAGTTTGAAGTAGAACTATACAGCCCCAAGCCCATCTTTTCCCCTGCTTCCAGGTTTCTCTGACCCAGGAGATAGGACCTTATGACCATAAAGGAGAAAAATTACAAGTTTTCCTCAGAATCCACTAAGTGCTTAGTATTTACCATTTTCTAAAGGGCTTCTCAGGAAAATCAAGATTTGCCAAGGTTGCTGTCACACAACACTGTACACTGACTGGGCAACTTTAACAGTGAAATGCACTTCTCCATAACTGAAACTAGGACTCCAGCATCAAACTATCAGCAGGATTAGCTTCTTCTGTGACCTCTTTCCTTGGCTTGTAGGTGGCCATCTTCTTATATCTTCACATAGGCTGTCTTCTGAATCTGTGTCCTAATCTCCTCTCCTTACAAGAATACTAGTTAGAAGGATTAGGTCCCACCCTAATAATATAATCTTGGCTTCTTCATCTCTACAAAGGTCCCATTTGTAAACTTAGTCATATTCTGAGATACTGAGGTGGAGGTACCTGGTGTTGAAACCCAAACAAAGGAATTTTGAGAAAACACAGTCAGCTTAATAAAAAAGGTGAAGCTCAGGTACCAAACTGGAACTTCCAGCAGCCCTATGCTGTATCTAGCTGGCTAACTCCAAGTTCTCTTATTGCAACCCTAGCATCTGGAGGAGGAGCTGGAACACAAGGAGCATAAAGGTTACTTCAGCCCTCCAGACAAGTTTTGCCACCTCTGGAGTCCAGAATAGAAGGCCTTGCCCAATGCAAATATTTCCAGAAATTCAAAATGGGAAGGAAGAAACAAGGTCCTAGTGAAGGGAATTCCAGCAAATCCCCCGTTCTGAGCAATCTGTTGAGCAACTCTGCATTGTGAAAAAAAAGTTGGAGGCTATACATGTGCTGAAAAGAGAGAATAAAGCTAAAGTAAAATTTCTCTTATCTAGAATCAGTGATTTACCCAATTTACCCAGTGATTTACCCAATTGCTACCCAATTTACATGGGTAGCAGGGCAGGCAGCATCTTCCTCCCAAAGACATTACTGGTCGACCTCTAGATTCTTGACCACTGCCCACCTGCCCAAGAGCATCCACCTGCTCCTTCTGCCTCCACCTCAGCTTTCCAGCCCAGAACTTCCAGAGCCTGGCTGCTCTTGCACACACTGCCCAGCAGGCCATTCTTTCTGTGATTCGTGAGTTAGGAGCAAAACATTCTCATCAGCTCCTCAAGATCCAAGTTCTGCCAGGAACTTGCACTACATGAAATGTATAGATCAAAACCCCAAGGAGTTTGACATTTATATTTTTAATAGATTTTTTTCTCCTTCTTAAAACACCCACAGGCTGAGACTGAAGTAGAAATGTGTTTGCTTTTAATTGCAGAGTGTACTCTGTGGGCTCTGAGGCAGTGAATCCTCCCTCTCCTCAGAAACAGTGTTTCTATCAAACAGAGCTGCAAATGCAAAGAGGAACAAAAGGTTTGAAATGTCACACGATAAGAAAAATTATTTTAAAACTCTCAGTAACAGTAATGTGGAGAGCACTGAATTCATAGAGGAAGAAAATTTAGAGGGCAAGGCAAGTATAAACCCTTTAATAACTATCTCTTACAACCCCAGGCTTGTGTGTAGATTGGTTGTATTTCTGTTCATCTAAAGGGTAAATATTGCCAAAACCCCAGCAGTATCTTTCTGAAACAAACATATGCTGACTGCCCTCTCGAGTCTGTAGGGTGCACAAAGATGAAAGAGCAGTAGCTTTAGCTTCAAGTGGATTAGAAGCCTGTGCATCCAGACTAATTTTACAAAGGGTATCGATAAACCAGAGACATGAAACATGAAACATTTTCCCTTCTGAGTTCAGGTGGCCTCATGCACAAAATTTCCCCAGAGGTTTTTGTCTGAATCATTTTCAAGCAACCTATTCACACATCTGAACCTAATGGTCTCCTTCATATTCTGAATTGGGATTAGTTACAAACACCAAGAATCTTTCTTTGGTGAATAAGAGGATAATAAGCATTCTTTAGAGGTCTCAGTTCAATTATTACCTTTTATACATAATAAGTGGAACTCCTTCACCAGCAGTATATTCATTATGACAAGCAAGGATAGGTTGCTTGTTTGAATATCCACTTGGGACATGTTGTATATTTATAGTCAGAATTGTCTGCATCTAACGTAATAGATATCAAGAAACCCCTTTCAAGAAGCCTACCTATAAATCAGTCAAGTGCATATAGGCATCTCCTTCAGTTTTTATCCACAATCCTCACCTGTTGGAATTTTTTGCCCTCTCCTCTCTCATGCTTGGTCATAAACTATAGCATCTTTACATCAGAGAAGAGTGGGAGAAGACCCATTGTTTCTCAAGATGATGCCCTAGCTTCTTTAATTCAGGCAAACCAATGCCTAACCTAAGTGATGCTAATATGGGTAAAAGTCAACACTTATCTTTCCACAATTCATGTTGATTTGTAACTATAAGCTCTCCTTATCCAACCTGGATGTGAGTGTAGATAACAGGGTCCCTCTCTTTTCATGCTACTCTGGGGCCACTGTTACACAGATATACCAGCCCTCTCTTTCAAGTGCTTCCTTCCTTCTCTACCATAACTTTTAACTTGACATTTGTTTTGACTTTCCTTCCTCTCATTGCCCCATTCTGCTCACCAAATCCCCATGTTGGCAGATATGCTTTGCTAATTATACAAGATAGATCATGCATATAAACCAATAATTTCCATTTTACAGGTAAAAAAACTGCAATTTATAGAATATAAGTGGCATGCATTCACATTCATGAGTAGTTAAAATAAGTGTAATTACTGAAACCCCAAAGTTCATGTCCTTTCCTCAATATTAAAAGCCAATAGTGAAATACTATTGTCCAGAACAACCCTATTTGAGAGAAATAATTGCACAATCAGACTGTGACTGGGCTGAGCTTTCTTGCCTATAGAAAGACTTGAGGACTTAACTCTTGTCTTCACCTCTGGTAGCAACAGGGACTCAGGTGTCCCACATGCTATATGCTCCAGGGAAGAACTACACCAGGATCTACATAATTCCTCCAGGATTATTGCTGACACCTGCCCTGCCCTGTGGAATCTTCATCTACATAATTCCTAAAGACATTGCCAGTGTCTGCCCTGCCTCCAGGTCTTTTGAGTCCTTGGTTCCTCAAGATGTATGGAGTGAAAGGTGTGACAAGCTTGGGTCTGGGCTCTTTGCTACTCAGAGCATCATGGATGAGGCTCAAGTTCAGTTTCTTTTCCAATTCTCATTTCTATTTATTAATTATTTTACCTTGTGCTGTCAGACTCATAAGAGACTAGAACTCACTGCCAACGTTCTAGTTAAATCCCCTTCCCCTGCTTCCCACATAATATCTTTTAGTTTGTGAAAAATATCTGATTTTAGGGTTAGCATCTCAGTTTGCCATCACAGCTATCTATATGTAGGAGAGGATGACACATGGAGGATGGAATCTCACATGCCTAGATTCTATTTGGCCTCAAGCCTTGACTAGGAAAATGTGGGCAATCTTATATCTGAGGCTCAGCATTTCCTTCTAAAAAAAAGCAGAAAGGGCAGTAACAATTGAAATGATGGCATTCAGAATAAGTTATAAGGCAACAAGAACAACTTCCTAGCACTTGAGAGTGGCCCAATTATAAGCAGACTATTTCATTTGGGAAAGAGCTCTTAAAGCACAGATAGTTTTATTCCATCTTTTTCACCTATTTTAATTCCATACCAGCCTTGGTTAAATTATGTCATTATTAAAGGCTTCTTCTGAGTTTAAAATATGATTAAAATATACATAGATTTTTTTGCTTCCTTCCCTCTGGTACCTCTGTGACTATGGGATTTTGTTCATAGATGAGTGCCACAGGGGATTTGATCGAAACTGATGACTGGGGTTTTAATCCAAGCATGCATCCATGGGCGATAATTGTGCTGAATCTAGATGAGCCTCCGTGACTTCAGAGGGAACTTTCTTCTCCCCTCTACCTCCATCTCAAAAGTTAAAATTATTAACATCAGCCAGAGGCCAGGAAATGATAGGTACAAGCAACAGACATAGTAAATGAATTATCCTAAACAGCTTATTTCTTGGCAGCCAGGCAAGCAACCTAGCCATTCATCTTTAGCAAAATTCTAAGTTTTCTGAAATGAGTTGACATGTGTCCTCATTGGCTTGTCTATTCTCTTTGCTTATAAGGAATAATTAAGGGCATTCTGTCCATAATTTCTTTATCTTTCCCTTTCTGCTTCCATTAAAAACTAAGTGCTTTTAATTTAAGAGATTAACTGAAGAATAGACGGGAGAGCTGATAAGAAATAGAATTGGAGGTTAAACATAGGGTCTGCACTAGACCCACTTTAAATATTGATGCCAAGTCACTCAAAGTTATTTCAGGTTACCAGTAACAGTGGAGCTGCTCGGCTCTCCATACACCTCAAGATTATCTTCCTTTTCAAAGAACTCCACAGTTTAGTCAGGCTTCGCTCTGCTTGCATTAATCTAATTTGATGAACCAAATCCATTGCACTGAGCCACCTCTATCACCCACCTCTGAAAATCCACAGAAGAAAAGAACAATGGCTCGAAGATGTATCTAATCAACCAGAAGAAAAGGCATTTCTAATTAAATATTATGAATATGGGTCACCCTTCAGAACAAGCAAACACAAGTCAAGCATCATTGTTCTTTATTTGTTCCAGGTCATTGTCCTCCTCTGACTGGCTACAGAACGCTAATGGATCATCTTGATAAAAATTCATTTTTTCTATCCATCTGTTATATTGCACTTTTAATGTCAATCCTCCTAATGTATCTTGATTTTTCCCCAGCCCCAGCTGCAAACACACCATGTTTTATTAGAATAAAGTCTCATATCTCCAGCCTTCTAAATGAAGGAAGTAATGGCAAGCCCTTTTTCTCCTCTGCATATGCAGTTTTAAGTCTCAGTGCATGTTATCATAATGTTTTCATTCAATACTATTTACAAAGGAAGAGGACCTTCTGAATCAATTTCTTGATTTAGAACCAGATCAAATCAAATAAGCAGTTTGTTCACATAAAAAAGAGGAAGCCAACAGCAACAAATGTCAAAGGCAATAGAGAAGAGAATATTTCATTTGGGAAACAACTAAGCACAGAAAGCGTTTTTCCCAATCAATTGAGAAAATGAAAGCGGCAAAATCTTCTAATTCTTCTATGAATGTCTGACAAAACCAGGACAGATTAAATTTTTAAAATGAGAAATGTACACACAGATCTCACTGCAAACTCAGACATGATTTGCAAAGCTATAAAGCAGAAGGATGAAGATGTCTCTAAGCAAAGCAAATCCTCAGTAAACCTTCACTGGCTCTAATTCTAGATCTTAGAAGCAAAGCCAGGTCCAGCTTGGCAAAGTGACAGAAGACATTGTGATCAGAACACCAAGAACACAAAGCTCATTCCTGTGAAACAGGGTAGATACAGCTAGAAACAAGTTACAGGTGAAGATACTAAAACAACAACCATTTAAGTGATTTTCTCAAGACTCTTAGACTCTATTTATGTGAGGTACCTTGAAAGGGTCCTCTGGGAGTACCTTGAAAGGATCCTATGGGAGTATATAATGGGGATTTTGGAAAGCAACGTTTAAAAAAAAATGAGTGAGTGGATCATATTAACTCCCCAACTCACTTGCTCACACCTTCTGTGTGGCTGTTTCTATTCATTCTGACATTTGGACACCCTGACCATTATAGATCTGAAAATCTTATTCTCTTTCTGTTATTTTTAATTCAAATCTTTATTGGTACATTATAAATACATCATCATCACATTCAACATTGTTTGTACCAGAATATGACATGATTTGATTCTCATTTTTCCCCTTCTCCCACCTACCCTGCAACCTCCCCTCATATACATAAGCTTTGTTTCCTTTTTTTAATTATTACTATCACATTTTCCCCTCATTATTTACCCCTACACCCTCTTTCCTTTTAAATATTTCTATTTCATAATAGCAACTATATATATATATATTAGAACTCATTTACATCTTCATTTTCTCATACCAGAAAAAAAGATATAATATTTATACATGTGTGACCTATTTATTTCACTTATGAGGACATACTCAAAGTACATCCATTTGAGTTTGAATGACTCAATCTTAATCATTTTTAATGGCAGAATAATACTCCATTCTATAAAAGAATCACATCTTCTTTATCTAGTCTCCTGTCGATGAACATTTTGGTTGTTTCCAAGATTTAGCAATCACAACTAAGCTGCTATAAACATGGGTGCGCATATGTCATTGTGATATGAATCTTTTAATTCGTTTGTGTGTATACCTAGCAGAGAAGTTTCTATTCTTTGCCACAGTGGTCAAAGCCTATGAAATTTGGGGTTCTCGTGTTTCTCATTGCATTACCCTTCATTTCTCCCATGCTACTCAAGCAACCTACGATTGTTCCCACTACAGGCATGTTGATGCTGGCTACTGTATGAGCCTAGGAAACTACCCAGTGCTGCCACAGTCTGTGTGTGGCTGACTATCTCTCATCATGCACTGCTCTTTTCAGATGTCTCCATCTCATGATGACCTTGCTGACCACATTACATAACATGTCCCTTCCCATCCCTTACAGCTTCACAGGAATCTTTTGCATTGAGCTTGATTCCATCTGATATGTTCTTGTTTATTTGCTTGCTGACCCTTGCTCCACACAAGACCACCCTTATAATGCAGTTTTCTAGAATGGAAAATTTATCACCTGTGCCTGACATATAATCACACCTTGATACATGTTTGCTGAATTAATAAAGTCTTTAGAGGCAAGTGAACTTTGAATAGGTGAAACACGATCACAAACAGATTGAAAGGGAAAGCCCTTCACTGTTAGCCTACATGCTTGTTTGAAAGAAAAGGGACAGAAACATATTTCTCACTTTCTGGTATCTTGCTACCTTTCCTGATGCCATATCACACCTTTCCCCTTCCAATGTTCTTTTTTTTCAGTACCAGGAATTGAACTCATGAATTTACCCTTGTAAGGTAGGCAGTGATGTCACTAAGCTAAATCCCCAGCCAATGTTCCTCTTTTTATGTGTCTTTATATAATATTAAATTGCCTGAATTGTCATATATATGCATACAGACACATGCACATTATATATGATTCTACTTATGACTTTGTTGATTCAGTACCATATTTTTACACAAGTCATTGTTGATAACTGTTTAACTAGATGATTCTTTCTATGTAGCACCTCCCAGATGCTCTGTGGGTTGCAGCCATACCATTTTACCTTTCCTCTCTCTCATGTTAGACAACTCTGCTATGGTAAAGATGAAATAGCAAAAAAGTTCATTTAGGTCCCAGTGTGAACCTGACAGGGAATTTCTCTAGGATATTTGTCAAAAAATGGAATTTAGAGGTCCCAGGATGTGTTCATACTTAATTTGACTAAATTCTATATGACTACCTCTAGTACCTGGAGTTCTGAATGCTAAATTGCCCAGTGTAATTGGGATTATTTTCTTTAATTTTTATCAATATAGTAATTTTAGAATGATATATGTTATCCTGATTTTTTAAAAATAGATTGAGAACTTCATTATTTGACAGATGAAATATGCATGTATATATGTCTATATTTTTCTGTTCTTTTTTCTGTTTTTCTGGGTTAGTGATTCAATCACTTACAAAGAATGACACTAAATTTTTTCTCTTAGAACTTTGATTTATATCATAACTGTCTTATAATTAAACATAAGACCTCTAATATATTTAAGTAATAAGTGTGATAACTTGCTGTGAATATTAAAAAGGACTGTATCTAACTTCTACCTTCTATGGTTTTAAACATTCCTTATGTATTGCTAGTATTTCTCATTTTCTGCTAAGTCAGTTAAAAGCAATAATACTATAAAATATCTCACAGATGCTTCAGTTGTATTTTACAAATTTAATATGTGCTGTTTTCATTGTCAGTTGTTCCAAATATTTTATAATTATCATAAATTTTTGTAATCCAAAACTATTTAGCAATATGCTCTTTATTTTGTATTAATTTTGGGATTTAAAAAATAAAACTATGTTTACTTCATTTATTTCTAATTTTATCACACTGTGGCCAGAAAACAGTCAATAAACAATGATATAATTATTGGTCTAATGATTGATTACTTTTTGCATATGTCCAACAAGTGTTTGAAGATAGTATATATTTTCTGATAAATAAGAGCTCATTGCTATATTTAATATAAATATTGACTTAATATATTTATCTCATTCTTTTGATTCCATGGATTTATATAACTGTATTAATAGTGCATTCATGTTGATGGTATTTATAACTTCCAGTGCAATCATTTTTATTATTTTTATAAAATATAATTCATAAGAATTTTCCTCAAATTTTCTTTTTTGAGATTAAAGTTGCCATGTTAGCATATTTTTAGATTTTTAAAAAGAATACTCATACTGCATCTTTATGTATTGAGAATACTGTTTGCTTAAAAAATTCTTTGATCTAGAGAGCATACTGGCCTCAGGCCCACGCTGGAAGAGTGCCCAGGGACTGAAGTGAGCAGTGGGCAGCTCGGGAAACTGCAACGGTGCCACCAAATCTGCACCAGGGTTGGAGCTTACTGGCCTCCAGGCCCATGCGAGGAGAGCACCAAGGAACTGAGTTTAGCAGCAAGCGGCTAGGGAAACGACGACTGTGCCATCGAATCTTCGCCAGGGTTGGAGCTTACGAGCCTCCAGGCCCACGCCGGAAGAGTGCCCAGGAACTGAGTTTAGCAGCAGCCAGCTTGGGAAACGGTGACTGCACCACCGAATCTGAATCACCAAATCTGTGCCAGGGTTAGAGCTTACTGGCTTCCAGGCCCATGCCAGAAGAGCGCCCAGGGACTGAGGTTAGCAGGTCAGAGTCTGACATTCTCCACGGAAACTGAAGCACAGTCAGTCACCTTGTATTGGTGAGTAGGTGAGCCTGTTGAAACATCAGGCCCTACCATTGCAGATGCACAGGGCCTACAGCCTACTAGCCTCCAGACCGACTGCACAAGTAAGCCCAAGGACTCTGTACTGGTGAGAAGGTGGGCCATTTTGAACCTCATGGAGTGCCATTGTAGCAGTTCAGGAGCCACAGCCTTCCTGCCTCTAAAGCAGATGGGAGAAGGTGTTCTGACTGTATTGATTGAGTGCCTCATATGGTGTGGTAGAACTAGGGTTTTTTTTGGGGGGGTCCCAATACAGACTGCAAAGAACAACTTGGAAACATTGATATTTTAAGGTTCTTAACTATTAGGAGGAAAGTGACTGGCAACAAACAGCGCCAGAAACAGGGCAGGTCAGAGATGAGGAAACACTCAAAATCTCAGACACAAAGATCCTCACCTCCAAGTAACACAGGGGGAAGGGAAATAGAGAATTTGGAAGCCCAGTCTCCAGGGTCCTAAGAAATGGTAACCAAAGCAGATCTAGTAAAATGGAAATCAGAACTGATCTCTGAGATGAAAGCAGAGATATTGGACACTGTCAACATGATGATTAATAAAGCTAAAAAGGAAATCATGTAGCTGATAGAATCCAAGATAGCAAAAGCAATGGAACCTTTTAAACACCTGCAAGCAGAAGCCCAGGAAATTAAGAAAGAAAATGAAAGTTTGTGCAATAGAATGAATTTGGCAGAAGACCGAATTTCAGACCTAGAAGACAGGATTTCAATCAATGAACTGGAAAGGCATAATCTATGGAAAAAAGCAAGCGATAATGAAAAGTCAACCCAACAGCTCCTAGATGATTCAAAGAACAATTACATAAGATTGATTGGAGTCACTGAGGAAGCAGGAGACAATGCTAAAGACATCAAAAAGCTATTCACACAGATAATGGCAGAAAACTTCAAAGAAAAAGGTAACGAATTGGACACACAAATATATGAAGCATACAGAATGCCACATGCCCATGACATGAAAAAATCTACACCTAGGCATACCACCATAAAAGTCCCAGATATCAAACAAAAGAATGAAATACTGAAAGCAGCCAGAGAAAAGAAAACAGTTACATTCCAAGGGAAAACTGTCAGGATCACAGTGGACTTCACAACTCAAACACTCAATGCAAGAACAGCCTGGAGTGAAGTCTTCCAAGCCCTAAAGGAAAACAACTTCCAACCCAGACCTATGTATCCTGCAAAATTATCCTTCAAACTTGATGGGGAAATAAGATACTTTCATGACAAAGAACACCTCAAAAACTTCACAAACACAAAACCTGTGCTCCAAAACATTTTAAAGAATATCTTGGAGAAAAAAAAGGAAAGTTACAAATCCAGGAGACCTAACCGAGTCAACCCATGGGACCAAACAAGTAACTTATGGGGAAAGGGCAGAAGTAGAATAACACAGCCAAGAACAGGAAAACATGGCAGCATTAAATTTACCTATATCAATCATAACCATTAATGTCAATGGACTCAATGTGCCAATTAAGAGATGCAGACAGGCACAGTGGATCAAAAAGCAAGATCCTACAATCTGCTGCATACAAGAAGCACACCTAATTCAGAAAGAAACCCATGGAATAAAAGTAAAGGGATGGAAAACAATACTCCATGCGACAGGAAACAGCAAGAAAGCAGGAGTGGCGATTTTATTTGCAGACAGAATAGACTTCAAGCCAAAACTGATAAAGAGATAAAGATGGACATTATCTTTTACTTCAGGGGAAAATCCAAGAGACAGAAATCACAATCTTAAATATCTATGCTCTAAATTCTAATGCACCCAACTATATAAAGCAAGCATTAACGGACTTGAAAAACGAGATAAACTCCAATACAATAATAGTAGGGGACCTCAATACCCAACTGTCACAAAGAGACAGATCGACTGGACAAAAAGTCACTAAGGAAATCCTTGAGCTCAACCAGAATCTTCAGCAAATGGACTTAATGGATGCCTACAGAGTATTTCACCCCACAAAGTCAGAATATATATTCTTCTCAGCTGCTCATGGATCATTCTCCAAAATAGACCACGTGCTCATTCATAGAACAGGTTTAAGCAAATATAAAATGATTGAAGTTATCCCTTGTATACTGTCAGACCATAGTGCCCTGAAATTGGAGCTGAATAGCAAAGGAAAGCTAAGGATCTTCACAAACACATGGAAACTGAACAACATTCTGCTGACCAACCAATGGGTCATAGAAGAAATTAGAGAAGAAATTGAGCAGTTCTTACAACTAAACGATAACCCCAGTACAACATATAGAAATTTATGAGACACAATGAAAGCAGTTCTACGAGGAAAATTCATAGCAGTGAAAGCCTAGGTCCAGAAAACAG
>PVIR01015384.1:0-20005 GCA_004026965.1 Petromus typicus
CAGATCCGGAGAGACAAGACCTTAAAGTGAGTAAAGTTCATCCAGTTCACAAACTAATGAAAATGCTCTGGACCTTAAGAAGTATTTTTGTTTGGCTTTTGTTTTTAATTGAGATCTTGTCCTTGCCCTCTTCCACTGGCTTAAATTACCCAGGTGGAATTGCTTTCAGGGACCATTCACTTCCAATTTTTAAAATGAAAGATTTGTCTTTTTAGGAACAACTGAATTTGACTGCTTGGATGAGACACAGTGTCCTTGGCATATTTCTGTCAAACGACTTTTTTTTTTTTTTTTTTTTTTTAAGACAGGGTCTCACTTTGTAGTTCAGACTGGCCCTGAGCTCAGCCTTGAACTTACAGCAATACTGCCTGTGCCTTCTGAGTGCTGGGATCATAAGCATGAACCACAATGCCCAGAATTGTGGTATGTGGTATTGATTGCTAGAGGCTGTGAGTCACCACAACTAGCATTGTTGTATCTGGTTACCGGGATCAAACCCGAGCCCTTGCACTTGCAAGGCAGGTGCCAAAACCACTGAGTCCAGCCCAAAGCACTTTTCTTGTGCTGTGTTTGGAGCTGATACCATCAAAATTCATCATACATATTACATATCAGAGGCCATCAATAAATTCTGTAGGGAAGGGCCATGGAAACTAGCAATGGCTGTTTGTAATACACAAGGTGACAAAGAGCTACCTCTCAAGGAGACACCGTTCCTCAACTCCAAGGTCATCATTACAACTCCACATGTAGAACCTTTGAATTAAGGCCTTTATCTGATAAAACTTTCCTGATATTTCATATATTTTCTTTGTCTTTTCCCTAATTCTGTAGAAGTGTAAATTATGACTTTACTTGATTTATTTCCTTATATTTCGGTAGAGAGGACAGTAAAATCCTAGTTGACCTAAAAATATAAAAATACCAGATATTCAGTGCTACTTATGTAATTTGAAAACTTGACAAAGTTTTAATAATTAGTGGGAAAATAGCAACTATATATTGAAATAGCTTACTAAAAAATCTTACCTATTTTTGAAAAGATAGTGCTGTCCTTAATAATTGTCCTGATTATAATATAGTAAGCATTATTTTACAAAAAGACAGATGAATAGATGAAGAACTGCTTAGGTGAATCATTTTGTGAATAATAGTGCACTCTATTATTGACAGTATCAACAGCTAATTAAAAATTCTATTAGTGAAGATGTAAAAGATGGCACATTTCCAATTCAAATTGACACTGAGGACATTGACATAATTGATATTTGTTCAATAATCCTAAAATGTTTCACAGTCTCTAATAGAGGCTGTGATAGCTAAAGGAAGTTCTAAATGCTAAATATATATATATATATATATATATATATATATATATAGTATTTACATATATTTTTAAATCAAATAATGCATCTTTGCAAAAAACTGTAAGGATTTAGCTGAATGAGCATCAAAAAATATTTTAGTAGGTTGACTTAAAGGAAAAAAATCACTGAGTCATGGTATGTATAGTGAAATTCATATGTCTTTAATCTGGTTATAGGACTTTAATAAGGTCAGAAGAGGATAATTTACTAGTTGGACTTTCAAATTTCAGAGGCGTATTGTGTAACAATTACATAAATGAATTTATATTGAAAATAAATCTGCAACAACATGCCACCTTGGAAAAAGAAGACTGTAGCTTTAAGAAAATGTATCAATAGTATAGTATTGTGCTTTTGACATTATTGTATCCAATTTGAATATTTTCATAGATAGGATTATTTTTTATGCAGCTGATTAAAAACTTGGTATAATTTTCTAGTCTGAACAATCAATTCCATTGCATATAATTACAGATTAACACCACCAGTTTCAAAGTCAAATAATTTCAAGTAAAGCCCATTATCAAAAGGTGTTGTGATGTGATCATGTCACAAAAAAGATGCCTAAAAGTGTATAGTTGAAGGAGCATAACTTTTCATTTTAACAATAAATAAAACTTTACTGTCAAGAAAATAGATATTTAACTCTAAAATATTCTCTGCCTCAAATATGCTTATGACTTAAACTAAAAATGGATGCCAAATATTGTCAATGACCAGCTGATATCATCAAATCAAACTTATTTAGAAGAAATATAGTTTATTGAAGACATTCATTCAACTCACCACTCATTGCTTGATCCAAAATAATCTCTTGCAGATATCAATAACCTTGCTTTTACTCTTCTTATTCATACAAACTTGACCTTGCCAAAGTTCAAAGGCTTTTTTTTAGAGATTGTGAAATATGATATGCAAATGAACATGGAAATTTAAGTTTTCCAAAAGGATTTGCTTGTAAGTAGGAGAAACATTTTACTAAGAGCGTGCCAAATTAAGATCACCAAAACCACAAATTAAAGCTAAAATTATAATATGTTTTTACAGTTTTTTCGCAGCATTTGAAAACATACAAAACTATGTAAGCAAGTTTGTGCTTCTGTTTATACATGTGCTTTTACATTGCCTTTTAATTGAATGACACATGAAGACAATGTTTTTCATTGGATGGAATACGAGCACCAGTTCTAAGTTGAGAAGTGCTAAAGTTGTATTATGTCTTGGTATCCTTGGGCAATGTGGTCTGAAGGTGTTCCTGTGGGGAGGGGTATCTTTCATGCTATGGCCTTGAGTGTGACCACAGGGTGTCCCAGGTGTAAGATGGTTATAGCAATAACAGGCACAGGGCCAGGGATATAGCTCAGTGTTTCCAGAGCCTGTCTTGCAAGCACAAGGGCCTGGCTTCGATCCCCAGTAACCACATAACAGTACTGGGCGTGGAGATTCACCCCAGCAGCAATCAGCACCACATACCACAGTGCTGGGTGTGGTGGTTCACGCCTGTAATCCCAGCACTCGGGAGGCAGAGGCAGGAGGATTGCTGTGATGTGAGTTGGAGGCTGAGCTCTGGGCCAGTTTGAACTACAAAGTGAGACCCTGTCTCAACAACAACAAAAAAAAAAGGCACATAGGTCTAACAGTAATTAGTACTGCAACACTAAGTCCCTAGAGAGCAATTAGTACCCAGTCCTTGGTGGACTAGAGAAACGACATTCTTCAAGTTTGCATGAATGATTACACATTATCTGTTCCACACTGTGTAGAAGGACACTGATAAAGAGAACTAGGGAGTTTGAGAAAGAGGAAGATGTTAAGAAGAAATTAAGGAAAATGTTGAGGTGAATGGATTGGAACATCTGTGTGGAAGGCACTGCTGCCTCTCGTGTGCCTTTTTATATCTTCAAAAACCTGCAGACACCCAGGGGCCAGCAGGCATGGAGGGGATTTGTGAATTTTGTGGAATAATTATAGTTGATTGGCTCAAACTCTTAATGATAATATACTGTAATGTTTACCCTATACACAGTACCCCTTTCTGCATCACTATTGCATTTAAAAAAAAATCAACCAAGAATGCATTATGGTGCAAGTATGGTAACAGACACTTAGGACTCAGGATTTTTTTTTCTAGAGAAAGAGGGTTTCTTTGCCATGAACCAATTTGTGATTCTTATAAGTAACATAAAACTGTAATGCCAACCCCGAGTGAACATCTAAAAATAAGTTATCAGGGGTGAAGTGTTTCAAACTCAAGGAACAAGTGAAGATTGGTTTCTGAGGTCCACCTGAGAGGAGCTGGAAGGGAGAGCAAGCACGGCCCCTTTGTGTTCAAGAGGTCATGTCCCATCCTATGGCTTATCGAGCCTCTCCATTTGTACTCTCCTTCACAGCCTCCAACCTGATTCCCCTGTGCTGGAACTCATCTCAAAGGACCAAACCCAGCCTCCTGTGCTTCAGTGAAGTGTAGATACTATTCTAACTCTGTTGTCTTATAACAGCTGTCGGCATCAGCCATGACATTCCTGGAAGTTGGCTTTGTCAGTAGGCTCCCACCCCGTGGAAGCCTTTATTGGGAGCCCGTAGATTCTTGTGCACTTGAAAGTCTAACTAGTACATATTTTTCTAGATGATAATTCCCCTTGAATAATGATTACTGAGTCTGACCATCTTCTATTCTGTTATTCTCATCTTTTATTTTCTTTCTCTAATATTTTCACAATCTTCAAAGAAAAGGGCACTTTTAGGTGGTCACTTCAGTAGGTCATCCTCAATTTCAGGTTTAAAATAATGTTAAAAGGATTTTTAATTTAGATGAATATTAGTATTTTGATGAATTTTTGAGCACCTAGAACACTAATATAATGTAGTTTATCACTCTGGGTTGTTTTCGCTGAGAACCTGCTGTCTCACTTTTCCATGCAGGTTAAATTGAGGCTATCTGAAATTTTTCTACTTAGTGCATGTACTTAGAGGATCTGGGTGAATATTTCCTGCTGTGATTCATTTGTAACTTTTTTGATCTGAACTCTTCAATAATTCAGCACATAGTAATTGAGTAGCTATGCATTGGGGAAGGCCAAACTAAGTAAAACACAGCCTACCCTTTACTTTTAATAAGTTCATGATTAAGAGAGAGAAAAAAATATACAACTAATTATGATAAAGCTAAGCTTCAGCACATGTTGTAATACATTATGAAATGCTATACAATCAGAGAAAAGGAAGCTATGACAAAATAGTGTGACGACTAGGACAGTAGAACAGACCCTCATTTTTTATTCTGTATTTCTAGGTACTCACAATGAACTCATTACATTCAATTACAAAGTACAACTTAACTGTGCAGCAAATTAAAAGAGACTTTTAAAATTTTTCAGTTCTTAATCCCATCCATAATACATGATATTTTTGCTGCTAAATAGAGAGCAATTTAAGACTCAAGAAATATTTAAAATTTAAGGGATTTTCCAAGCAAACAGGGGTGTTTTCTATCATAATTTCTCTTGAGTTAACAGGACACAGTTGCAAAGTTTAGAGTAAAACTCCCTGGAAGAATAGCAATTAACTGAGTTAAACAAAGAACTATGGTCATAATTTATATTTTTGAACATCTATTCTGCAGAAACACAAAATCTATTTAAATATTAAAATCTGTTTAACTATTAACCATGACTAATGAATCTGTAAAGTTGTGCCAAAATATTTCTATAGCTAGATGGATTGCATACTATCATTTATATATAGCACTGTGGGCTACACATATGTATTGTAATATAGAAACATGATCAAAAATATTTGGAGTAAAATTGAACTTTAGTTATAATTTTTGAAAAACATTTTTGTCCCATAGGCTGTCATGGGTATGAAGGACCTGGGCTGCCTGAAAAGGCAAGTTCCACTTATATTATCTATAATCCACTTATATTTTGAATTTTTTCAAATTAGTAATTATACTCAAACTTCATTAATCTGGACTCAACTAATCAGATTGCAGAAGGACTCTTGCAACTTTTCATTTTACAGTTTTCAGCGTATTCATAAAAACTATCCTGTGAAGTTGGATCTTTTCGTAAGCCAGCCACAGTGGTACAGTCCTTCCTTAACAAGCTGTACTGTAGCAACCAGCTACAAATTTGGTCAGCCCTTAGTTTTGGAGGAGCAGAAACTAGACCTTCTATAGTGTGCTCTGCTGCTAATCTGTGATGTTGAGTAGTTAAGTGTATTAAATGTATTTTTGACTTAGGATATTTTCAGTTTATATTGAATTTATAAGGATTGAACCCCATTGTGAATTGAAGACCATGTGTGTTTTATCATTCTCTTTCAAACACTTCTCTAATAAGGGGTAAGAGGGAGAGACAGAGACAGAGAAAGGAGAAAATGATTCACATTCCCCACTGCAGAGCCCTGAGGAGGATGTAAACACTAAATGGAACAGGTCTGTTCACAGTAATCTGTGCTACTTGGCTGTGCCTGCTCAGTGTCCTAAATATTGCAGGGTGAACATCAGGTCTGAGAAAGGTGGTCTTCAAATGAGGTGTGTTCTTCACTCTTCAGAAGTAAAACCCATTCAATGCATTTCACTAGGGAAAGTTAAAGGATTAGAATATTTTAGAAAGATTTGCAACCAACAGGTTCAAACCAAAAGCATTTGCTCCTTTGCCTTCCTTTGAGCAAAAATGGCAGTTAACCACCGCACTCCCAGTGCCCCAGGAACTCTGTCCAGTCCAGGTTCGACAACATTTAAGTGTCTGTGCTCTGCCTCGGGTTCCAAGCGGAACTGTACAGGAGCTGGATGGAGCTGTGTGTGCGCTTTGAACAAACCAGTGTGTGCGCATGAAATGGTTCCTAAGCCTCTCCTCTGTGCTACCTCCCCTCACCCACCTCCAGCCTACACGATTGTCATTACTATTGCTATTGCTATTGTAATTGCTATTTTATGTGCTGGACAGACTTTTCCAACATCCTTCATTGTATTTACAAACTCAGTCTTCTTCCTTCGAGGCAGGCAGTTATATTCTTCATTTACAGATGACGAGAAAGTTAAATAATCTGCTCATGGACACAAAAATTGTGACAGAGCTCAGTTTCCACCCCCGGCTGTCTGGCCTCTCAGCCAGGCCCACATCTCTGCTTTGGAACAGCAGCGTTAGCAGCTTGCTGCAGCTGCGGACCTGCTCTGAGAAAGGCTGCACTTCAGCAGCACTGCTCAGGAAGGGTGCCGCCTCCCACCAAGATCTTAAGGCAGAAATACAAATGTAAATTTTGCTCATTAAAACCATAATTAATTTATTGAAATTGAATTGTTATTATTTCAGAGATGAATGCATATTGGAATATGCTGATTATTTTAATGAACCAAGAGCCTCTTCTGGGATATTTCCACTGTATTATTTGCAAGCAGGTCACTGTAGATTTTCTAAGAGGGGGAATAAAAGAATTGCTGCTCATTTTCAAGTTTTGCCTTATTAAAAATGCAGAAGGAAATGTGTGCTGTATAATGTATTTGGGGAGATGATAAGAAGATGTCTTTGTTTAGGAAAGGCCTGACATCTTCTGTTTTTAACCCACAGTTCTTCTAGGGAGTCATTTCTCATGCTGAAGAGTCACCATTTGTGTAGATGTCATGCCCATGGTACTCTCTCCAGTGTTAACTGTGAGATTTGACATGTGGAGCTATTTATTTAGGCTCCTTCTCATATATTCCACTAGAATTACAGTTATAAGTTCCTCAACGCACAGTAGAAAAGTTTCAAGATTTGGATTATTTTTTCTCTATATCTGAGGTAAAATGTAAGGCCCTGATGTTCATATTTTTTTCAGTGCTAAAGTCAAACCCAGAGCTTTGGGCATGCTAAGCAAGTGTGCTGCCACAGAGTCACCAACCCCCCAGCTCTACCCTGTTTATTTCTATGTTTGTAGGAAGATTGACAATGAGAAATTAACTGAGGTGTCTTCTTTATGAGGAGCAGTCTCAAACCAGAGCTGGACTGTGTGGTCCGCATTGTCTCGAACTCCTGGTGATGCTCCTGCCTCAGTCTCCTGAGTGCTGCGATTACAGGCGTGCGCCACAGTGCTGGGCTAACCTAGGCTCCTTGAGAAAACAGGCCAGACCTAATAGAAGTATTTAGGTCTTATGATTGATTTCATTCATTCATAAGCAATATTAATTTCCTACTACTGTCCTAACAAATTACCCAATGTTTGATGGTTCAACACAACACAAAATCACTTTCTTAAAAATATGGAGACTACAATTTTGAAATCAGTTTCACTAGGTAAAGTCCAGTGTCCACTGTGTTTATTCCTGCTGCAGTCTGTTTGGTTGCCATTTACCTGGCTGTGGCTTCCATCTCTATCTTCACAGCACATCTCAGTCCCTGCTTTTTGTGCTCGGCCTTTTGTCTCAGACTTGGCCCTTCTCTGTGTCTGTCCTCACATCACTGAGTTCCTGCCATGCAGCAGGCACTATTGGAGTTAGCACCATACCCAAGGATTCTGCTCATATGAAGGTTACATTCTTGTGAACAGA
This sequence comes from Petromus typicus, assembly GCA_004026965.1. Taxonomy (NCBI): domain Eukaryota; kingdom Metazoa; phylum Chordata; class Mammalia; order Rodentia; family Petromuridae; genus Petromus; species Petromus typicus. The sequence continues at coordinate 7,900 of PVIR01015384.1, forward strand.
TAAATGAGAAAGATAAAATCAAGTAATGATAGACATGGGAAGAAAACAAAATAGAACAATGTATTTGGAAGTTAGAGCCAGAAAGGGAGCCTTGAAGGAGAAGACTCAGACCCAAATCTCACTGATGAGCCAACTATAGAAACAGGGTTTTGAAGAGGAAAAAATAGCAAGTTTAATAATAGGGTTTAACAATGAAGAGAGTGTTGTAAACCAACAGTCAAAGATCACAGAGGAGCAGGAACCACATTACATCCCTGCAAGTCATAGACAGAGAATGGATTTTATATAAGCCTTGAAGAAAGACAAACACATTTTGAAAGAGAGAAATAGTACATAAGAGAACATTCAGGCTGCTGTTTGAGATTCAGAGGAAGCTAACCATACCTTTCCTCCTCTTTAAAGAGTTTGTATCATTACTGCTGCTCGGTTAGATCATCTGTGGTTCTTCCATTCTGCTCTCCCATAGTCCATGTGTCTGAAGAGAATGTGTCATGAGTCCATATGTCTGTGAGAATATTCTGTATGGTACCTGCAGATACCATGCACATTTTTTAAAACCAAAGATGACAGTTTCTCTTAAGAACCACAGAAAATGCAGTGATGGGATGAAATATTTTCACTGACCTCTTGGAGCTTCCTATATAAATAGAGAGGAGGGGGAAGATTACGCATTTGCTTCTTTTTAAACTGTGTGTAATGTAGGAGGTTGACTTCTCAGCACACGAGTCCTTTACCTGTGGACTGCATAGTTCCCCAACTCAGGAACAGTCTTGGTTCCACACCTAAGAAGTATCGCCATGTGCTGTGAATGTTGACATTACTTCAAGAGCTCTTCATGTGCCCAGAATTCTATTACAGAAGATTCTCTATAGTCAGGGGCCTTGGAAGGTCTGACATTTGCAGCTAAGAAAACAAAGGAAATGGCCGCATACACTGGTTGGATGTCACATTCCCCGAGCGTCAGCATATTTTTATAGGCGTAAGCATTTAGACACAAAGGTCAAAACATGTCCAAAAGTGCGCCAGCGAGGTGTGAAATTCCAGGTGACAAAATAGAAGGAAAGAAAGGTTTGGAGGGGAAGGTAAGGAAATGTAGCTAGTTTCCCTTTATTCTCTACATTTTTCCTGTTTCCTTCCCCAGGAGGTTGATGTAAACCGTCAGTACCCCCCGCAGTCAGCACACGGGGCTGATTTCCACTCTGTTCCATATGCCAGCAGCATCACTACCTCAAAGCTCTATCATTAATTTTTAAGACGTAATCCTAGCACTCCCTAGGATTAAAATACCTTGTACTCCAGAAAATTTTAATATGAAAATAAATCTTACTTTCTCCTCTGTTTCTCATAGTGCTACAAATAGTGGTTACATAAAAATTGGGGGATGTAGAAAATAAAAGCTGTTTCTTGCCACATGCAGATGTCAGTAACAATCAGGGCAAAGCATATCAACAGCTTATTAATTTTGTCCAATTCACACTGCTGACTCAAGGGCAGATTCTCACAAGCTTGTCTCCCTGTTAGTCTGGCTGTAGCCTGGAGAGTCTTTTAATGTCACCCATGTTTAATGACACCTACTGTAGGGGAACTGTCTATGGGATTGCTAAAAGGGAATCATGTCTTATCAGACAGTATTATAAACACTCTACGTTTCTCTCCTCCACCTGCCCAGCTCTCCTTTGGGCTGGTTTTCACAGGAAAGCTGAAGATGTTTACTAAGCACTTCTGAGAAATTTGTCCACATTATGAGAATATGAATTACAGGAACCTAGTGCATTAGCAATGGAAAAAGTTTAATGGATCTGGGAAAGGTATAAATTTGGAGAAAATGTAAATTGCTAAAATGGGAGAGACTTCACTGGATGGAAATTCTCTGTAAGTAGCAGGATTTAGTAGCAGTGGAAACAGTAAAGAATCCTGCCATTTGACATTGAAAAGAAACATGACTAGTAGGAATTTTAAGTGACCACCATGATTTTGGAATATGAGATAGATACAAACCATTTGTTATAGGAAATCTGGTTGATTCTGAGCTATGTGAGCTATGGAAACATTTTCGGTGGTTATCTCATTAAAGCAAGGAACAAGTTAACTCCCAGTACTTTCCTGAGTCAGAATGCTCTGGGGCGGCCCCTAACTCAGAGTCATCCTAAACTTTATTGTCTCAACCTGCTTTCATAACTATTTGGGATTTGCAGAGGAAGAAAAAGCATGAGCATGTCCTCTACCTCATAACCTTTGACAAACCATGGGTTATTTAAGACCATTTATACACACTGGATTCTTCAGACCATGAAAGACTCAGTATGTTTGAGTATGCCAAGAGAAATGAAGGAAGAGTCTACTGAAGGAGATTAAATCAACATTAAAGACTTTGTATGTAGTACTGTAGAAATAATAAATCACTATACAGAAACATTTATTTATTACGAGAAAAACGAGAAATTATCTTAGCAGTCAAATTCCTTTACTATATCGGGTCTGATTTAGCTTAGCAAGGAAAATGGGTAGTACAAAAGAAAACCATTTAGAAAATACAGGAGTGAAACAATGGTAATATATATATGAATATGCATCTATATATATGCATATACATCTGTATATATGAATGTACATATATATATATATTAATACTGTTAAAATACTTACTGAAAAGATGAAACATTGACCACAAAGATTGCATGTAACATCGTATTGGCTGGTCTGTGTAATGATAATTTTAACAGTAATAATGAAAAGCTATAATTGCTCCTGACCAGGTATTGCTTACAGCTTTGAAACCACATTGATAGGAAGAACTGAAGAGACTCAGCCTGTTCTCTGGAACAAAAGATAATTGTAATGACCTAATTGCAGCTTCTATTATAGAAGCAGAAATGATAGCCAGACAAATTATCTTCACAGTTGAAAAGGAAAGCTGTGCAGCAGGTAGTTTATAATCTCTTTAATGATCCAGGTTTTTTTTACCCCAAAGCTCTCCCCGAAAAACCTTTTCTGACCTGAACTACTGTCTGTACAGTAGACAGCAAAGTGCCTCATCTGCTATCTGCTCAGCTCTGACTATCATGGCGCTCACACAATAACAACAGAGTCCTTGAGTGCCTGCGTCATCTGTGCCCCATGCAGGCAGGACTCTCCTGTGGACATGTTCCACATACAACAAAAATAGTTGCCAAGCGGAACAAAAGCGTATACTGCTTCTGAAGGGAGAGTATGAAGTGTGAAATATTATCTAATAATTTTTAAAGGAAATCACAAAAGACAAATGAGAACAAAAAAGGTAACATATCACAAAGCGCTAATATCACTATTATACAAAGGTCTTTGAAAATCAAGGGGGGAAAATGACCAGTAATCTGATAGAAAAATCAGCAGAGACGTGGACAGCTCAGGGAAGAGGAAATGAAAGTGGCCCCTGAGCATATGAAAGGATACTCAGCATCACATAATAAGAGACAAGCTAATTAAAACTTAGGAGAGACATGACCCTGTAGCTATATTTATCAAACTTCTGAAAGTTTGACATGTATTTAGAAGACGAGACTAGAAAAAGGGTCATTGTCTTACACTGCAGGTGGCAATGAGATATAAAACAAATCCAGAGAGAAATTTGCCATAATCTAACATAGTATATGCATATTTTTTTGGACCAGAAATCCCATTTCTGTGTATTCACTCCAAAACCATAATGATAAAAATGACTTTTGCAAAAATTCTTCATCATGCTATTATTTGTACAGGCATACCTAATGTTATTGTACTTCACTGTGCCTTCCAAATATCATATTCTTTTTTATAAATTAAAGGCTTGTGGAAGGTATACATTGAGAAAGGGTGATGCTACAATTTTTCAAGCAGCTCATTTGACCCACTACAATAGAGTATGTTCATACTTTTGCATGCATTGGAAATCCAAAAAAAAAAAAATGTGGTTCACTGTATTGTGATGTCCTGCTTCTTGCAATGATCTGGAGCTCAACCTACAATGTGTCCAAGTGAGGTCTGTAATAGCAAAAGATTGGAAATACCGTGTAGGCAAGAATACCCGATTCCTTAAAGAAACAAAAACATATCCACACAATAGAATGCTGAGAAGCTTAAAGGAAAAAAAGAACCATTTTGAAACCAAATATTTTGTAAAATTAATTGGCTTTAGTAAAAATATTTTTTAAATGAGGAAGATCTGTATTCACTAATATGGAGTACTCAATGCCTATGTGAAAAAGCAACATGTAGAAAAGTTTGTACAGTATACTACCATTTGCTTAAGAAAAAAGGAATATAAATATATGAGCACGTCTGCTTATAAAACAAGTCTAAGTATATTGCGTAGGCTAGAGAAGACAGAAATGACACTAGAAATTGTCTTATTTATAAATTTGGAAAATTTTAGACTGTACAGTGATACTTTGTCACACATCTCCAAGCTTGAACTTGCCATTCAAACAGTGAAGTTTGAAAAATAGTCCACTTGGAATCTGTAAGTTGCTAACTGAAAATCCCACTTCAGAAAATCCGTACAGGCTGCGATTGATTCCCACACTGCATCCCGCCTCGGACACAAAGGGCGATGCCTGGGTCTAAGTGCCACTCGCACCCATACAACAGATAGTGCTTGTGTGAGTGGGTTAAAACATTCGTCATCGTGCTTTTTTGTAAAGTACAAACAGTAAAGAAAATTAGCAGTAGTAAAGGTAAGAGGAAAATTGTAAGAACCAACATAAGAGTTAAAGAAAGAAATCATTTCAAAACTTGTTAACATCCTGGAAAAGTAAATTTATTAGTCTGACTTTGGCCTCAGAACCAGGCTGTTGGCTTACCTTTATTTTTTTATGATACAGATATGTTCACTTCTCAAACTTTTTGCTGAACCCGAACTTGAAATAAAGTGAGCTTGACAAACAAAATTGTTTTTTAAAAAAGGAAAAAAAATTCCTAAAATTTGGAAGAAAAATCAAAATGAACAATCTTACTTTGAAACAAATTGGTTACATAAACATTCCAGAAAAAGAATGACTTTAGGTGATGTTAGAATGCCCTTTGCGAGTACAGATCTACAGAGCTAAGATACATCTTTACCTTTAGTGGTCTTAGCAGTAACTGCTATTGTCTGAAAGCTTGAGTCCCCTCCAAAATTCATACACTGAGATCTAATCCGTGGTTTGTTGCACAAATTAAACAGGAGGTGGCCTAGAGGGAAGGTGAAGAAGTGGGAGTGATAAGAAGAGGTTGGTTTCACGAATTAAACAGAAAACTGGATTAAAAACATAGTCACATAATTGAGACTGCCTTCTAAACACCCGAAATTAGGAAGATTTTGTCAAACACACCCTATTCTGTCCAGTATTTCATCTAACAAGAAGACAAGACACTAACAATAGCATCTGTGATGTACGTGTATTCTGCTTCAGAAAGTGGGAAGAACCATGGAGTATGTGTGTCGAAAGGGAAGCGGAGAGTTTGAAGGAGTTTAACGACAATGTATATTCAACTAGAATAAAAATTTTAAAGTTTAAACATTCACTATTCTTTTATTACCCCTTATATTTCCATTTATTTGCCATTATAAGTACAGATACTGCAAAACATTCCTCAATGATTTTTGTAGACATTATCACCACCTGTCTTGTGAACACCAGAGCAGTGACTGGCTCGGTCACGGCGTGGTTATGCATCTAGCTTTGAGTGAGTTCGTGGACTGATTCCACATGAGTTCATGCCATCTACGCCTCCACCACCCATATGGAAAGTTGTGAATGCTCCATATCCTTTCCACCATGCTGGTGTCATCATTTTTCTTTTCTTTTAGTAAGGCTGTCTCATTGTGGATTAGATTTCTCTGATGATCTGTGATATTGAGCATTCTCTTATTTGCTCAGTAGGCATATCTGGATCTCTTTTTGTAAAACACCTGTTTAAGTCTTTTGTCTTATTCTAGTACTAAACCTGCCCAGGTCAACTGTACTGGCAAGTGGTTTTAATGTTTCATTCAAATTCTTCCTAAAAATATGTGTGGCAAATTATTGCTCTCACTTGTCTATCATTTTCTCTATTCTTTTTTCATGAGAAGGGTAGAAGTTGGCTGAAGTCTAAGGTGCCAGGTTTTTGTCTTCCTGTGTCTTCTCTAAACAACATTGGCCCACCTCAAGGTTGTGAAGATATTGCACTTTATTTTATTTTAACAGGTTATTGTCTCGGCCTTTATGGTCACATCTATTTCCCATCTTGAATTGATTTTTGTGGTGATCTGATGTAGGGCCAAGATGGTTTCCTTGCAGATATGCAGTTTGCAGCCCCACTTCTTTTTTTCAGTCGTGTGGGCCCCTTTGTGGTAAATCTTTATAAATGCATCCACTGCTGTATTTGTCTAGGCTTTATAGAAAGTCTTGAAGTAGGACATTAAGTCTTCCAATTTCAACCTTATTTTTAAAAATTATTCTGGCTATTTTTTATCCATTAACTTCCCCCAAAACACTTTATAATCCTAGTTTAAAATTTTAGTAAGTGACCCTCTGCCAAATTTGATAAGTAAAACATTTAATCTTAGAGATCTGTTTGGATGAATTGACACCACACCTACATGGAGTTGTTTTAAATGGTGTTGTCTTTAATTGTCTACATTTCTCACTATTTCTATGTAGAAATGCCCCTGCTTTATATTAAACTTGAATCTTACAACAACAGTATGAATAAAAATTATAGTTTATAAAACATCTCTGACATAAAAATTACACCTAAATGTATATATTGAGAAAAGAATCAACTCAGAATGGCCTTTCTAGTAAGATTATTGGACTTTAAAGGGAAGCAAATGAAGTACTTTGAGAAGATAAGCAAAAGAGCTACTTGCTTATAAGTAACTTTTAAGGGAAATATACTTAGATTTTCATCCAACTTTTCAGTAGCAACACCATTATAAGAAAATAGAATCCCATATTTAAAATTTTAAGGAAAACAAATGAACCACAAATTTTATATCCAGCAGAACCACCTTTCAAATATAAACAGATTTTAGTCAACCTAAGAGGTATCTTCTCCTGAAATTATTCCCGAGTGATCTGGTAGATAGCTGCATATTCATAGACAGAGGACTGTTGGCTCTTATTAAAGTGTTTACTTTTATTTGCCTAGTTGCTTGTAGAGTTAGAATTAAGTGAAAGTTGAACAGAATAGAAACACAGTATATGTAGTAGCTCTGGATTTAACAAAGAAGGTCTAGTGCAACTGCAGGAATGGAGAAGTGTGACAAGAGCAAAGGAAATATTAACTCCTAAAATCACTTCATTAGTAGTTTCGGTATTGTAGTATTATTATTATTCCATAACTTACACACACATATACCATCTGAGAGAGTAAACCAAGTTGTAATCTGAGGATATTTAATACTAGTGTTAACTATTCCTTAAGAAGCAGGCCTCCTGGGCCGGGGATTTAGCTCAATGGTTCCGGCGCCTGTCTTGTAAGCGCAAGGACCCGGGTTCAATCCCTGGTAACCACATACCTTTACTGGGTGTGGAGACTCACTCCAGCAGCAACCAGTACCACATACCACAGTGCCGGGCGTGGTGGCTCACGCCTGTAATCCCAGCACTCAGGAGGCAGAGTCAGGAGGATTGCTGTGATGTGAGTTTGAGGCTGAGCTCAGGGCCAGCCTAAACTCCAAAGCAAGACCCTGTCTCAAAAAACCTAAAAAAAAAAAAAAGAAGCAGGCCTCCTAATGTGTGAGCAGGGAGACACAGGTGAAAGTGTGGCCGAGGGGGCAGGGAGCCCACAAAAGGGCATGGTTCAGATGTGGCCGCGGTGTCTCCCCCAGAAGCTCACGTGCGGGAATCCAAGTCTTTGGTAGGGAACTGTTGCAAGGTGAGACCTTTACAAAGTGCCTCTAGATGGAGATCCTTGACCTGAGCAGGGAGATTGGGAGCCTTTCTTGCTTCCTATTGCAAGAAGCATCTCCCTGCTCTCCACATCCCACCACTGCCCTGCATTTGGATGACACAGCCAGGGGCAGCACTCTTTAGAACCTGTGCTATGCTGTTTGGACATTGAGCAGCCAAAGCTGTGGGCCAAATGAGCCGTCTTTCTCTGTGGAGTTATAATTCCTCGCATATTTCATTGTGGTTTAAAAAAGGAGCAAATGCAGAGACATGCTGAGTGTGTGGCCAAGACCTGTTTCTTCACTCCAGTGATACTGAACAAACATGTTTTGCTCCATAACAGTTCTTTAGTGTGTGGTGTTGCTTTTAACACATTTTGGAATGTTTGTTTTATCTCATGATAAAAGGATAAACTAATAAATAAACAATTATGATGCAATTTACCTTACCAAAATTTTTTTTATATTAGCCACACTGGCGATGTATATACCTGCCAGATCTTGTACAGGGTGTGTTTCTTTCGTAGAGAAGCTTCTGGTGGATAATTCACACCAGTCTGTCTCCACCAAGTGGCCGGGATCTCCCAGCACTGGGTAAACAGTGCAAATCCACACCCATCTACCACATCTCTCATCCACCAGGGCCTCAGCCCATTCCCAGAAGTTGTCCTAAGTCCAGCCCTTCTGGTGCTCCCTTTGTAATACCTCCTCCTGGTCCCTAAACAGAACTGACCCTCACCCACTGGACACGCAACACCTGTTTCCATGGATCATAATTACTTCAGTGAGTCAGATACTCCGTATGTTTCTTTTTCTTTCTAGTATATTGTATAAGATCAGCAAATGCTGAGTAAATTACTGTCAACCCAAAATTAGCCAAAAAAAAAAAAAACTAGCATGACACACGAAAGGACCTCATAGTCTAGTTGTGGAAGCAGACTGTCTAGAATGGATCAATCAGTGCTTTTATTTTGTTTTGTTTTTGCAACCTTGGTCCAACATGTAGAAAGATGTGAGGTTCTCCAGCCTATACGAGGGCCACAGCTGAATGAGCAGATAGCCCTGGGAATGCAAGCCTGACTGTTTGATGCCGTGGTATGAAGGTGACACAGTGGAAACAGTGTGGCTTTGAGTTATGTATCTACAAACAGAACACATTTAATATAAACTCCTGGAGAACTTCTATAAAGTCTATGTGATACAGATGTGCCTAATATTCAAAAATTTTGGTTAGATAAATCCTATTTTATCTTTTTTTGTTAGTTTAACCTTTCATTATTAAATGAAACAAAGATTCAGAAAGTCAGGCAAAATAAATTCATGGATCAAAGAAATATGTAACTATGTACTATGTAATATTAGGGAGAATTTACTGGGTATCTGATTGAAGAATTTACTAGGTATATGAATACCTACATGTATTATCTCCTTTTAGGATAGAAATACTATTACTCTAACTTTTTTTTTTTTTTTTTTTTTTTTTTTTTTTTTTTTTTTTTTTTTTTTTTTTTTTTTTTTTTTTTTTTTTTTTTTTTTTTGAAGTAGGGTCTCACTTATGTAGTTCAGGCTGGCCCTGAGCTCAGCCTGGAACTCACAGCAACCCTCCTGCCTCTGCCTCCCAAGTTCTGAGATTAAAGGCATGAGCCATCATGCCTGGCACTGTGGTATGTGGTTCTAATTGCTCTTGGCCGTGAATCTTCATGCCCGGCATTGTGGTATGTGGTACCAGGAATCGAACCCAAGCTCTGGCACTTGCAAGGCAGGTGCCAGAACCACTGAGCTAAATCCCTGACCCTGCTCTATCTTTTATAACTTTTTATTTCATTGTTCCTTATTGGTGTTCATTTGAACTTTCAGTTTTCCACTATTATAATAGCATTTGGTGTATTTTTTTCTTTTGAATTATATCTAGGATCCTTTACTTATAATAAGAGAATAATCTCATTTAGTACTGTTATAATTTTTATCAACTTATTTTGTTGATTCTTTTTCCTTCTTCCTCTGCTTTCTGTTTTCTTTTACATGATCTGGGTTTATTATGTGCATTTCTCTTCTGCTGATAATTTGATTTTTAGTGGTTACTGTTACTATAGTCAAACCACTCCTAGTTTATCAACTTTAAAGTATAACTATTGATACCTGCTCTACAAAATAAAGGGAAGAAGGAGATGAGTGGTAGACTTACCTACTGAATCACCTCTTTATTGGCTTCTGATTTGCATTAGTGATATTATTTTATTTTTAATTGATTTTATTGGTACATTTTATATACACATTGTGAGCACATTCAACACTGAGAGCTTGTACCAGTATCTGAGAAGATTTCATTCTCTTTTTTCCCACTCCGCTGCCCACAAATTCCCCATCCCCTATATACATAAGCTTTGTTTCTTTTTTTAACCATCAAATTTTTCTTGCCTTTCTTTACTTACCTCCACTCCCCTTTCCCTTTGAATATTTTCTTACTATTTCACAATATCTATCATACATTCTAGAATTCACTTACACCTTCAGTTTCTCACACCAGAGAAAAGGTATGGTATTTACACAACTATGTCCTATTTATTTACTCTGTCATTAAAAAATGATAAAATTGAGTTCTTATATTCAAATAGACATACCTTGAGGATGTACTCACAAGTGACATTATTTCATATTGTCAGAGTACATGATACTTGCATTTTTATGGAATTCTTGTTGGCACATTGTTTAGCCTTAGCTTTATAAGTAAATAAATATATTGTCAGTCTGCAGCTTGATCATTATCTCAATCTCTCTCTGATTTTATAACAAGTAACTAAAATCTGGCCAATTTATAAAAACCGGAAATGTATTTCCTCACAGTTCTCAAGGCTGGGAAGTTCAAGATCCCTTTCCATAAAGCCCCACCTTTTAATACCATCATAACAGGAATTAAGTTTCAACCAATCAATTTTACATAACATCCAGAGCAGAGAAATCAGGTTGAATTTTTCATTTTGACTCGGTTCTTGTCAGCTGCTTTTCATTATTAGTTTTTCAAAATGAGTTAACAAGTATAATAATTCACTTGCGTTTTTAAATGTTAGTGAATTTTGTTATTTTGCCTCTACTTGTGTTTCAAGTCAGCATGAATTTGCCTCAACTTTAGATGACTTTATTTTTCATCTCCAAGTCACAATATTTACGCTTACTACATGCATTAAGTGCTAATATTTTCTCATTATTGTATGTAATTTAATGCTCATATGACCAATTAATTTTGTGTTCAAAATGTAAAGAAAAGAAAACTATGTTAAAACATTATGCTACATAGTACATGTGTAGTGATCTAAGGTCACCTATAAATTAAGTTCTATATGACTTTTCCAAATAGTCTTCCAAATTTGCTCCATGCTCCACTCTAGAAGTTTGTTCCCTGTGATTTTTTTTTATTTCAAGGGATTGGGTTTCTCCGATAAGAGATCAGCCCTTACCTTAGTGAGGTCCCCTAGAGGATTAGTTTCATTTTGATGGGTTAGAGTTTATCTCTGCTCTTCTGCCTTGCAAATACAAGGTAGGCTGATGCTTCCCTGGGATCATCTCATCTCCGGGAAGTTTCCTTAGGACAGGGACTGCTAGGAGGACTGACGGCTCCCAGCCCTGCCTCCCCTCTGTTCTGCAGGTGGATCCTGACGAGGATGTCCCCACACTTCCAGAGTTCACATCTTGTCTAGGCCCTGGTGTTTCCTAAGGAAAAGCATGCTATCTGCGCTTCTCTGGAGACCATCCTTGACTTTCAAAAAAGATATACCCTGATAGAGCCATAAATATATATCCACTTTGGCTTATTCCCTTTTGAGCTCAGTCCCAATTGTATTGAAAAATAGGAGATTATAGCTATTTTCAAATCCAGTTGTAGGTGAAATTTTCTCCCTAGTTTCTCAATTGTTCACATGGTCTTTAAGATAAAGGAGGAATGTAATCATACTCGATCATGTAGCATAAACTCCCATAATAGACCCTTAATCTGACCAAGACACAATGGAAATCCTCTTTAAGGGAGACCATTGTAGCAGCCTTTTAAGGTATAGACCAGAGCAGGATAAGGTAACATACCAAAAACTCAGAATAATCTAGACTAACATAGTCCAACAAAGCTTTCTACAATGTTGAAATTTCATTTTATTCAATTCAAATTTATATTCTTAGAGCCAAACATTGGTAATGACTGTGATATTGGATAGTAGGGATCTGAGCAATATAAAAACCTGAACC
>PVIR01015384.1:20105-38404 GCA_004026965.1 Petromus typicus
AATGTTGAGATTGTAACAAAAAAGTAAGGAAACAAATTTTATATATATGGGGGGGGTGGTAGGGTGGGTGGGGCTATGGGAAAAAATGAGAATTAAGTTGTGTCTTATACTGGTACAAATCCCCATTATGGAGTGCAATCATGATGTGTATATTTAATGTACCAATAAAGATAATTAAAAAAAAAACCTGAACCCTAGACTGTGACTGCAGAAACAGAAATAAGAGGACCTTCCAAGAGGCATTAGAGAAAAAAAAAAGAAACATCAATATTTTCATAAGAAAGGAAAGAAAAGGAGAATTTAAATAATTTAAAGGCGGTGTGCTTTAGAGAATGGAGAAACCAACAGTATGACATCTTGAATTTTAAAAGGGCATAGTATCGAAACTATTTTGAAAAATAGATATTTTAACAGATTGCATTCCCAGGGTTAAAGAGATGTTCATGTTGAAATGACTAGAAACAAATTAGAATTCTCACAAGAAATTGAGGTTGGGATGTCAGAGCCACAAGAACAAATTTTTTTTTGTTTTGTTTTGACCCTTCTTTTGTGAGACAGTCTCATGTGCTCTACACACCTTTTCAGAGACTCCTTATCCTCCCCCGCGTGGAGAAACTTTGATATATGACATATAATAATGATGGCTCAGAGAAATTACTGGTTCACCTACTGAGTCATTAATATGAAATTAGTTACTGCAACATTCAGTGGTGCGGAGAGGATCAGGGAGGAATTCAGTTGTGTTTTAGAAAGGAAAATAAAAGATAAAATACTGCTTTGCCTCCATGGAGTACTTTTCATCTGAGAATCTCAACATGTTCAGCATGCTTAATTAATAAGAAAACCTCTGAGAAACAGAGGGACAAACTAAAGACCATGCATTCCAGTGATCTATGTCTGTGATTTTAGAAAATCAAACTTGGTACTTTCTTCTTCCTCTAATGCACAAGAGTAGCCCCATGCGGCAGCCATGAGATATTCATCTTTCTGCCAAATGATTTCTCTCGAAGGCATCCCACTTATGAAAGAGAAGAACCACACAGAATCCCACCCCCTAACTTTATTGATGTCCCTCGCTCTATTTGCAATGGAAATCCATCCCTATCATCATAGTACAGCGAGCGCTCTCTGATAATCAAGTCTGCACCATCCCTGAAAGAGTGTTTTGTTGCACAATGCACCCAGTTATCTTCTTTATCGAAAATTATTCAAAACAAACATCCATAAATCTAGGACTAACATGCATTGAAAGAGGACAAGCAAGGCCCCTCAACGGGTGCCCTACTGTGTAATCTTCCTTTCATCTTAGTTCAAAATCCCTTAGAGAGTCAAGCTGCCTTATGCAAAAATATAAATTCTTCTAATTACTAGTATGTGAGGTACATGGTTTGGCCTAGTCAAAGCAATGTGCAATAATATATCCTGGCATTTATTTTCCTCTGTTGTGATTTGAGGATAGATGCTGGTTTTTTTATGCTGTGCCTTTTTATTGTTTGTTTTTGTTGCTTTTCCCCTCCCCTGTTCGATTTCTTTTCTCTTCCTTTCGACTCAAAAATATAAAAAAATAAAAACAAAAATGCTGTACTACCAAAAGAGAAAAATACCTTGAAAGATCATGACTTCTAAAGATTTTTACAAAGGGTTTGATGTTTTGTAAAATAAAACTAGCTGTCATGTACAAAAACAACTATTTTTCTTTGAAGAGAAGAGGATGCTGCAGGGTTTCCATTTTTGTTTTGTAACTCAGCCAGGCCTTCTCTGTTTGTCACTGGGCATACACAGATCTTCTGTTTCTAGCCCAGAGCCCTTGGCAGTCCCTGAGTCCCCTCCTTTCTTGGACATCTTTTGTTACCACTGAATCAGCATCACCTTACTCTCTCATCTCTGCACCTCACTGCACCTTGTTATCCAGCAAAAGAAACTTAAACTCTTTCCTAATTAGTGCTGAAGGCCCCCCCTCACACCAGCAAGGTGTGCCGTTGTCCAACAGGATGTAACAGTGACCTTTCCAGTTTATCGCCAACTGGGAATTTAGGAAAGCTGATCTAACACTTCACACATGAAATATCAAGTTCCCCAAATCCTGATAGATTTGGAGGCCACCGAAGTATATTTTTCTACTCTATTCTCAAAAGTATATAGAGTAGTCCTGATGAGAAGTAGCATTTTGTAATATCACTTCAGGCTTTAGATCCATGGAGTTCTGCCAGTAATGGTGTTTAATTCACTTATTCATGCCAATTCATCTCAGTCAGGGGCCTATTAATTTCTTCACTATTTTATTCTCCCCCTAGACCCAATATAACAAGACACAATGATCCCCATTTGTGTGACAAAAAATCTTAGAGTGTCTTATAAATCATCCCGAGCCCACTGCTTTTTAGTCATCAGGCTCTATATTTCTTTTTTCATATTTAAATCAATTTTTGCAAACTGTTTGCTTAATAAGAATGCAGTAGAGCTCCAGAGCACTAAATAATGAAATCATAGCAAGATTATGACAGCCTCTTTAACATGCACCTGTGTCCCAAGAAAGATTTCCATTGTGTCAAGCCAGAGAGGTTGTGTTCCCACAAGTGTCCTCCAAGCGCTGGCAAAGACTGTTATCGGGCCATTATCAGTGAGCAGGAAGTCAAAATATCTATGGCTTCACTATCAAAATAAAGATCCCAGAACAAGTGAAGGTCAGAGATAGAAAATTAATCTGCTCATGCTCACTTATGCATGGTGTGAACTTCAACAAACAAGAAAGTGGCAGCTAAATGACCACCAAGAGTTAACAGATTTAATTGAGTGTTTCACTGCATTTGGGTACAAGACTCATGTTGCTCTGCTACCTCTTCTCTTCTGTGTTTTTCAGGATCGGAATCAAACATCAAGAGCTAAGAGAAAAACAGGCGAGAGGTCTTCTCGATTACACTACTGGTACAATTGGATCAGTGCATGACATGGACGATGATGAAGTGGACCCCAATTACGCCAGAGTGAACCACTTTCGGGACCCCTGTGCATCAGCAAATGTCTTTAGAGCTCCATCTCCTCCTAGGGCTGGACCATTTGGTTACCCTGGGGATGGCCGTCCACTGTCTCCAGAGAGAGATCACTTAGAGGGTCTCTATGCCAAGGTCAACAAGCCATATCATCCACCAGTTCCAGTTGACAGGTAATAAAACTTAGTGAAAGATGAATGTAGTTTTAATTCAGTAGATTTCAAGTCATCTCTACTGCTGAAGCAGATAAAAACATATCCTTCAATCTATTAAAGCCAAAATGACCTGGTGCCCTAGACAAGTGCGCTGCTGTGACCTATCCGTAAGGTATCAGCCATCAAAAATAAAACAATAGCCAGTTATAAGGTGGCATGAATGAATGGTCATAGGAGAGTTCATGGTGCAACAGGGAGCAATTTTTGCAGGTATTTTGTGACAGAGAACGAATGATGAAAACCATGAAGGAATATTGTCCTTTCTCCTAGGAGCCCCATTGTAAAAGACTTATTTAAGAAGATGGCCTGACATTTAGAGGTGAGGAGTCAGAGCAGAGAAAATGATGACTTCCAAGTGATGGAATTATGGATAACTAGAGACACATGGAGCAGTTTGAAAAGTCAGATTGGAGCTTGATGCTTAAAAACAATGTGACCCTGTATTGATATTCATGGATGATCAGAGGTAGAAAGGAGATCATCTCGGCAGTGGGAGTTTGATAAAATAGAGAAACATAGGAGGTGACAGGGCCACAGATCTTTAGGTTTAGCACCTAAGGAAAGACATAATAGGGCCATCTGTCAGTACAATTGAAGTAAGTAGGGAATAAGATCATTCCAGCCTTACCTCCTGCCAAAAGTAAAGGCTTGTTACTTGCAAGAATGACCTAAAAGGGCCGGGGATTTAGCTCAGTGTTTTCCTGCATCTGTCTTGCAAGTGCAAGGGCCTAGGTTCAATCCCCTATAGCCACATACAATACTAGGTGTGGAGAATCACCCCAGCAGCACTCGGTACCACATACCACAGTGCTGGGTGTAGTGGCTCACACCTGTAATCCCAGCACTCAGGAAGCAGAGGCAGGAGGATTGATGTGATGTGAGTATGGGGCTGAGCTCAGGGCCAGCCTGAACTGCAAATCAAGACCCTATCTCAAAAAAAAAAAAAAAAAAAAAAAAAGATAGAATGACCTAAAAGAATTTTGGTGACTAGGCAGTGAGGTGACCCTTAGAATTCACATGCAAGGAGGGGTTGACTGATTTTGCTGCCATCTGACTGCAGCCTGAAGTCTGGAAGAAGAAGGTGGCAGGACTTGTGGCTTGCACAAAGAGCTCTCATTCTAGTAGAGAAAAAAAAGAGATGTTTTCCAGATTTTGTAGGGATCTGAAAGCCACCCTTTCCTATTAGTAACCGGCTTTTGTGTGATAGCATGATATATTGCATATGTTTACCGTTTACATTTCCCCAGCTGGATGATATTATGCACTTTCAATTAGGTTGGGGAGAGGAGGGGAAATCATGGCATTTTTATGCAGACTGTAAAGTGTAGCTTCACAAGACTGATTACCTTTCAGAGCCTTTCCAATAACCAAGTGAGAAGGAAGGAGCAATTTTTAATCCTTACTGTCAAGCTTCCCAGTTGATGATATTAAAGAAAGATGGTCAAGTTTTTCTTTGGGACAAAATGAAAATATAAATTCCTATGACTGTGTGCTACAGCCATAATAACTAAACTGCTAATTGCAGGTATTGATTAGGACTTGGCCTTTTTCTCCCCAGCTTTTTTATAAGGTTGGGTTTTATCATGTAAATAACACCATACTTGAGTCTATTCTGGCCTAAAGCATAGTCAGTCTTCCTCTCCCTAAATCAGATAGCTCTTCATAGCAGCTTCTTTTGCATAGATCTGTTGCTTGAATCCCAGCATGGAGGGACTTGGGTCCTCTCAGGATAGTGTTGCTCAATATTAATTCCATGGAAATAAAAACAAAACACTCTAGCAGAAGAGGTTCTTGAGTCATACACATATAGAGAATCCTGGGCTAACCCATTGGACTAATTTTTCTTTTTTGTGTTATTCTTATACACAAAAGACTAATTTGCACTCTATATCTTTAAGAAAATCATACAACAAATCAACATTTATCACATCACCATTTTTGTCTTTTAAAGCTTGTTTTTTCTCGCTGAATCTTAATTATTCTTTAAGGCACTATGTGACAAGCTGTTCTATGGTAATTTTTGCAGGTATATTTGACCAGAAAAGAAACTTCTAAGTATAATCTTCACTGCAACTACTATAAAATGCTATCAAAAAATAAGCTATTTACTTCCCAGCCTAGACATCTGCGTGAATAATGGGTTCTTCCTTTGGGCATTGAACCCCACTCTCTTGTGTTAATCAATGTTCTAAAGCTGCTTTCTATGGAACTTTAATAGACTGTTGTTATATTATTGGGTAGCTGATCAAAGGGTGACTCTTTGTACCCAGAATTATCTTAATTCTGTTCTTTCATTATACTTCAAGTCTACTCCATCCCTTGTTCTTAGGCTCTTAAAGCCAACCTTTTTTGTCTTGGCACCTGGTAAGCACTCAATACTGTTAGCTGTTATTATCGTTGACTATTATTACCCGAGGACCACTTTTTCTTAATTGAATTCTGTGTCCAGTGAATCTTGAAATAGCTCCTTGGGCAGTATCCCCAACAGTGACCATAAGCCGGCAATGGAAGTTGTAACTCTACCTTATGGATAATGAAGAGCTTCATCATCTAACCGGCCCTTTGTTCAGTCTCTCACTCATTCACTTAGCACATATTTGGCAGCATGTGTGTTCTAGCTATGGTAGAAAACTCCAGGGAAGATGCAGAACTGATCACGACATGGTTTCAGGGCACCAGAAGTCATATTCTAGGTAGAAGGGGGCAACACATGTGAAAATGGATAGCTGCACTCTCAGTAGAACAAAACAAGCTTTTGTTTCCTAACTCTTCTTGAGCTAGTCAGGAAAGGTCCAGAAAAAGAAGTGATAGTGTAACTGACTTCAGAAAGATTGACCAGATGCGATGAGAAAATTGTTTATATACAGAACAATCAAGCATCCTCAACAGCAAAGTGGCTGGAAAGAGCATGCCGGTTAAAGAAGCTCAGAAGCACCCAAAATGTAGTACATGGTTGGGAAGGGATGTGATAGGGAATGAGACAGGACAGCAGGTTACGGGCAGTCTGTGAATGAGGAGGTTGCATCTTATGTTACTGATCACTTCTCAGCTGTAGCAACCTAAAAGTCTGGGCTCAGAATGGTTCTGAAGTTATGTCTGAATAGACGTATCTGCCTTAGGCAGAAAAATGACTGCTGTCATGCGTGCGGTAGATACTGATATATTTTCCAGTCCGGTGAACAATGGAAGCTATTAAAGTATCATAATTGGGGAAGAACTGATAGATTTATATTTAGGGAAAATAGCTCTTTTAGCTTGATAGCAGACAAGAAAGATGGTCAGACTGTGAGACAAATTAGGACATGATTACAGTAGTAAGAAATGGCAAGTAACAAAGTGGCATTGGAAACAAAAGAAAATAAAAAGTGGACAAAAATGTGGTTTAAAACCAACATAAGATGCAAGTAGCATCCAACTGATGCTCTAAAATGCCCTTCAGAGGTCAGTGGAAGGAAACCTCAAAACAGAGCTGTGGGTTTCGCCATGAATGGGTCATCAGTCAACACACAACAACTTCAGAAGCTCCACAGGAACAGAAAGAGAAAGAGGTGAGAGCTAAGAGAACAGGAGGTGAGAGAGAGCAGAGGATGAAAACGATTCCACTACTGAAGTTCTGGGAAAGCATTTCAGAGCTAACAAGAGACTTCAGAGTCACTCCAAAATAACTATCTTATACTGCCACTGCAGAAACCGGAGCCCAGAGCAGGTGAGCGACTCTCTCAAAGCATGTAGTCAGTACTGTTCTAGATCTCGAGATTGCACAGTCTTCTCTAAAGTGAATCTTTACCTCACTCTTTCATCTAGACCCACCATCATTTCCTAGTTAAAGAAGCTAGCACAGCCCTCAGTTGGGACAGTGGGCTTCCTGACTTAAATCATGGCTTTTACACACGAACAAAAGGGTCCAGTTCTCTTCCAGAAGACTACTGCATGTGTTCAGTAAAAAAAACTTTTCCAAGATGCCTTATCTCATCTCTGTAGAAATAATTCAAGAAATATTTGCTGGATGTCTACTGTGGGCCAGGACCATAGTTCAGTACTGAGTTCATCAGGGACCCAAAAAGGGGAGACAGGTACATTCCTCCCTTTGTAAGGCTTGCTGTCCTGTGGAGGATCCAGACTTCCACATGCACTGAGAGCACAGTGTGAAGGCCTGTTGAGGCTGGTACCAGCTAGCTGCTGGATGAGCTGCTGACTAAAGGCAGAGCAGCTAGGATAAAAGCTGAGGGAGACAAAGCATGGTGTTCAGAGAAACCTGAAGCAGCTTTAATAAAACAAACCCACCTGAGGGGGTGGATGGGAAGAGAAATGCAATGGGAGGGTCCAGGAGCTGAGCAAAAGGCCCATGGCAGAGCCTGGACTAGACCCCTGGCTTGCGGAGGGGTTTATCCCACCCAAGAGTGCAGGACTACGCTTGAGGTGAGGAAGAGGCACTGAGAGTTGTAGTGCAAGGCACAGTCCTGGAATCGCACACACTACACAACGGCAGCTCATCTTCACCTGCCCTCTGTGAAAGGGAAGGTTACGGGCCTGATAGGTTGTGACCATTATACAACTTTACATTTTGCATCGTCCTGCCTCTGGTATCTTACAAACCACATATGTTATTTGTCCATATGCATCTCTCTCACATAGGAAGACTTCTTAGGTGTATCCCTATGGTGTTTCTTTTTAGGGACAACTCTTGGCTCTTACTTCTGTTCTTCTAGAGAATTGGCCCTGAGCCTCATGCATGCAGCCCTTCTAAGAAACAAACTTTGGTCTGCAAAGGATTCGTGTGTAAATGATAGTGATTAGAAAACAAAGAAAAACTCTCGCTACCACCACCATGCCGGGATTTGGACAGTGCTCCTGAGTGAAGTGCTGTCCCCCAGGCCTGGCACCTACTTCGGGTAGTGTTGGTGCCCTTCCTTGCCACACCAGCGTGTGGGCTCCCACAGGATCAGCACATGAAAAGTGCTGGATGAAGGTGGAATAATCCCAGAAGGACTAGAAAGTTTATGTGGCGCTTGATGCATTTACGGATTTTCATTCATTTTCATGGTGATTTGACATTCTTTACAAGAACTTACCAAGTGTTTCATCACACATCCTGCTAAAGAAAAAGCTTTGAAGTAAAATCCCCTCAAAACATGTGTATTTATTCTTCAATTACCCTCACTTCCTTTAATAATATAGGTATTATAAACATATACCCAATATAGAAATTAATAAAAGAAGAATGGTAAAAATCATAATATAAACAGTGACCCCAATATTTTCTCTCCCTCCCCCTCAGAGCACACACAGCCTGCTTTGAGGACTGCTGACCTCAACTACGCATCCCACGGGTGTGGACGCCTCATCTGCTTCGGCTCCCCACTGTCTCTTCACTTCTTAGGGCAGTTAGATCCCCATAAATATTTTCATACCATATGAATGAAAGGCTTAGTGAGAGTTCCCTATAAATATTTTTGGACCGTCTGAATGAATGGCCTGATGAAACTTAGAACTGAATGGTACCATCAGTGCTCAAGCTCACATGCCAGTCATCAGGGGCAGGTTCACACAGAATCCCTCGGGAGATGGCACTCGCTCCAACAGGATCCACTTTGTTGCTGTAGTCTCACTTTCTTGTACTCCCAACAAGAATTCATCAGGCTCACTTTCACACTGAGATCACTGTAAAGGTTACAAAATGCCCTACTCTGTATCTGCCTGAGTGTATCTCCGTGCAATATTTATTATGGATCGTGGATCAACCCCAACCTGGAAACAGAAAGTGAAGTCTCATAAGCAGCCTTTATTAAGAGTCATTTGAGGGACTAACAGACATGTACCAGGCTCTTGCTCAGAGGTGGGCTTAGCAAGGACACAGAATGTATAGTCCGTGACCTTCTGGCATTCACTGTGTAGTCACTTCTTCAGTACAGACTACCCTGATGTTTTAGTCCCTCATGTGATAATCCACCCCTGCAACCCTCCCAGTAGATGTATTCATAACATAGACAAATCTATTGAGTTACTGGCTAAGTTAAACACACTATGCAAATTGGGTGCTGTGCTTCAAATATAGTCAGAAGTCAGTGGGATTTTAATATCTGCTTTTAATCTTTTGCACTTATTAATATCACCTAATCTTTTACACCAGCTTAGTTGTACATCTCAGCTAAAACTTCTATTTCTTCCACCTGTTGTCATGCCATATTCCCCAAAATATTTTATAAAAACCTATACTTGTGCAATGAATTTTTTTATTTTTTTATTTTTTTATTTTTTAGGTTTTTTGAGACAGGGTCTTGCTTTGTAGTTCAGGCTGGCCCTGAGCTCAGCCTCAAACTCATATCACAGCAATCCTCCTGCCTCTGCCTCCCGAGTGCTGGGATTACAGGCATGAACCACCACACCCG
The DNA here is from genome assembly GCA_004026965.1 of Petromus typicus. Lineage (NCBI taxonomy): Eukaryota > Metazoa > Chordata > Mammalia > Rodentia > Petromuridae > Petromus > Petromus typicus. The sequence goes on from PVIR01015384.1 coordinate 29,700, forward strand.
GCTCTGTGGAATATGGTACTGATTGCTGCTGGGCGTGAGTCTCCACGCCCAGTATGGTATGTGGTTAACCAGAGATCGAACCCGGTTCTTTGCACTTGCAAGACAGGCGCTGGAAGCACTGAGCCAAATCCCCCGCCCCCTGTGCAATGAATTTCTTAAACATAGGATATTCCCTTTATTCAAGTTAAATATTTACTTATTAAGTTCAGCCCATTATTGTACCCAGTAAAGATATTTAAAAAGCATTGATTTTTGTCCTTCAGTATACAGTGTTAGCTACTTTTTACTAGATCATTCACATATCTAGTCATTATTTTCATCTATGTCATTGATAAGATCACTGATCAATGTCAAGTGTAATCCCTGCAATTCATTACTTGAGACTTCCATTAATCAGCACTCTCTGGGTTCCTCACTTAGCTATTAATGTGGTCTACTATTATCTAATGTGCATGCCCCAGTTCATTTCTGAACATCGCAGAGGCTTTATCAAATGTCCTACCGATTTGAGGTACATTATGTTTGTGAGAATCCCTTGACTTACCATCATGAAATCTCAACAAGAGAACTGTATGCTTTTAATGAATCCAAGAGGCTTGATTCTTCTCCAGTTATTCAAAAATAATGCATGTGTTTAGACTTTATCATACAAAATGACTGTTTCAATAGTCCTGTATAAGACTAAGCTCTTGGGCTAGCGATTTAGCTCAGTGGTTCCAGCACCTATCTTGCAAGCTCAAGGACCCAGGTTCGATACCTGGTTAACCACATACAATACTGGGTGTGGAGACTCACGCCCAGCAGCAATCAGTACCATATTCCACAGTGCTGGGTGTGGTGGCTCACGCCTGTAATCCCAGCACTTGGGAGGCAGAGGCAGGAGGATTGCTGTGATGTGAGTTGGAGGCTGAGCTCAGGGCCAGCCTGAACCACAAAGCGAGACCCTGTCTCAAAAAAACCTGAAAAAAAAATTTAAAAAAGAAAAGACTAAGCTCTTAATATCTATTTTTCAAATATTTATTGACCAATATATGGAAGGTATGAAATTAAATTGATAAATGGCACATAAAACTTGACTTAAGTGATCTGGATTCAGCAGCACTCATGGTAAACTATTACTGAGGATCCAGTGTATTCTTTAGGTCCTGCAAAAGAGTTTAGAAACAATCCTGATTCCTAAAGAACTCAGTCTAGCAGGTGAGATTACTTCATGAACAAGTAACCACACCATAATCAATTCTATCAGAGGAGAGATGCACAGCAAACATATTTAAGAGTCATGAAATCACAAGTTAATTTAACTTTGGAAACATAATGTTATAGGTTGATCTTTCTAAGACCTTGATTCAAATATATTAATTTTTCAAAAATCCCCAGTATCCACACTATAAAAAGAAGATAAGAGAATTGCCTAGGTCCTATGGATTGTGGTGTATAGGAAATTAGTCCACTGGCTCAGTAAATACTAACTAAAACTCTTTAGGAAGGCTTGTGGATTATGTACAGGTTGACTTTATAACATATTTTTTGGCTCCATATTGAGAAGGTTATTGAATAATGTATAACTTTTTTTTTTTTGTCATTTTTTGAGACAGAGTCTCGCTTTGTAGTTCAGGCTGATCCTGAACTCAGCCTCAAACTCAGCAGCAATCCTCCTGCCTCTACCTCCCAAGTTTTGGGATTACCAGGGATCAAACCCCGGTCCTTGCAATTGCAAGGCAGGTGCCAGAACCACTGAGATAAATCCCTAACCAGATGTATAATTATTTTTGACTCCTAGACCCATGCATTTGGGGACTCATTCAATTCCATCTGTTCTGCAGTCACATGGGTAATGGTTCATTTCTATCTCTGCTCCAGTCCCTGCCCGTGTATTGTACTCATCAGAAACAAAAAGTAGAAATGGATAATCGAGTGAAGGGATAACACTATAATCAACCCTGATTCTGTTACGTCATTTGGATCATCTGCATGAGCAAAGGCTCACCACTGAGCTGTATTATACACATCTCATTAGATAGCTCTAAGCTTGTCCCAGAGCTAAGATTATCTTTCTGCCATATTATTTAAATGTTTACTTGATTTGGAGTTGGACTCAAATAATAGTCTGCAAAATGAAATACCCAATTTCTATTTGCCCCAGACAAGCCATCAGTAACAACGGTGTGGCAATTCAGACCTTATTTGGCCATGAACAATAGCAAACTCAGCTGACAGAATTATCTTACCCATTACAGAATTCAGGTGGCCCCTGGCTCCCTCTGTAGGTGGCTCTTTTTAATCCTTCTCCCTGCTTTCCTTATTGGTAGGGTGTCATCTTTGTGTTGCATCATAATTCAAAATGGCTGTTGCAGCACTAGACTTTATGCCTATTTTCCCAGGAGAAAGAAGTCAAGGGGGCAAATGGCCAATGGAATATTCTAGTCAGGTCCATCCTTTTAAAAAGATTTCCCAGAAAACCCCAACAACTTCTCATTGGCAAAAATTATATTAAAAGGTCACTTCTACATGCAGGAGGCTATTGAGAAATAGCATGCCATCTTGCCAGTAAACAAAGTCAAGGACAAAGGAGTTGTGAGTGGCTTTTAGGGACTCACTGCTCGCCATCCACATGCAGATTACTTCCAGATGACTTTATTCTTTTTTTTTTTCTTTCACTTCCCTTTAATAATGCAAAAGTTATAGATTAATGGTACGTAGCCATTTTGGTCAAATATATTCTTATGAACTCCCTGTGGGAGGCTATCTTCATTAGGTAGGCCCTCTTTTATAGCTCAGATAGAATATTTCAGTCTGAATAATGTCTAGTATTACTTAACAAAGGTACCTGGGGTATATACATTCTTAGTTTTTATGATCACATGAAAAGTTTGTTTGGGAAAATTCTGAGAGTAATGGTGGATATAAAAAAAGTTAATAAGAAAGCTCTGTAACTAGGTGTGAATAGCTGGATATGAACATATCTTGGGCTATTTGGGCAATGTAGGGTAATTGATATCTCTTCATCATAAACAATTTTAACTTCAGGGGGGTAGAATTACACTAACCCTGGCTTTGTCATGTGTAGTTCATGCTTCTATTGCTGTCTATCAACAGTCTTCTCTCTAAATAAATTAATTTTAGTTTAATAGGATTTTATCTGTTATTTCTCAATCATGACTTCATGGAAGCTGTGTATAGGGACTTGGACAGTGAATACAGTAAATTTCTTCGAGATGTATTTTAGTTCCTACAACAGAGCTAAAGTGCTCTCATTTTTCAGATGGAACATCCCAGTGATAAATGCTATTTCCATAGAGATTTAACTCATCAGTTGAACAAAGCAATCAGATTTTTTCACAGAACATATTACCATCCATTTTAAGTGACTTTTAACCAATAATGAGAAGTATCTTAATAAAAGAATCTCTCTGACCAGATAAGTGCTAGTAGTAACGGATATACCATTAACTCTGCTTTCCTCCTTCCCCTCTCTATTTAAAACTTGATGTTCTCATTATTTTTCCCATGTTCTGAGAGCACTACTCTTGGGACTCTGCTAGTTATGTCAGACTAATTTGTCAGTTTCCAGGGGAGACAAATGTAGCCAACCTTGTCCTTTATTATGCAGGAACCAGACAAGGAAAGCTGATACTCGGTGACTATCTATTTTCAAGAGTACTCCCCATCCTAACCCCTGGTGCTCAGTGGATGTGTTGGATGAATGCTTGCCAAGGAGCTGTCCTAATTTCTGAAAGTTGTTATATAAACATTGACTTAAATGTTTAAGAAATTACTTGAATCTTAGGATATATGCCTCATATTGTTTATTTGAAGGAAGTCGGGAGGAATGTATGAAATATCCTCAATTATACATATGACAAGACAGTAGAGCAGAGTAAAAGTCCCGGCTTTGTAGAGGGATGTGGTTGATAAGTCGAGTGATGATAATGTCTTGTCAAGTGAGGCTGAGATGCTATGGATGTAGATAAGGGAGCACTGGTTGCTTCTCTGGGTTGTCAAAGGAGTCTCCTTGAAAGAATCTTTTCATTATTTCCTAAGAAACAAGCAGAAGCTAATGAAGTGGGTGGAAGAGCATGCACAAGGTCTGCAGAGAAAGCATGCGACATTTAGATCATCACTAATGCCAAAAGCACTTCGTTGTGGTTGGTGTGTGAGGAGGACCAGCTAGAGCAAGAGGTAGAGGTCAAGGCCCACCATGTGGGTCAGGACCGGATACTCCAAGACAAAGCAGTTGGACTAGTTCAAGAGCAATGGGGAGCCCATGAAGAAAGGTGAACACATTCAGACTTATGCTTTAGAAAGATGGCAGATTCTATGGGACAGGACTCGGCTTTCCCAAGTGAAAAACTGGAGAAATGACAAAATGGCTGACACCAATTGGAAAAGCTGGAATGCAACCAAGATTTGACCCCAAAACCCATAAACAAGCTTCCAGCTCTGCCAGGATTTTTCAAACTGTACATCAGTGGTGGGGACACATGTATTATTTGTTTTTCTTTTAAAACAGTAGATGTTCAAGTATGATTTGCCTTTGCCAAACTAAACCTTCAGTACTCAGGTGTAATTGCATTGTTAGAACTTTATGATAAATGAGTGGGTTGGCATTACAGGGTAGGCATTCAGTCTCTAAAAGGTTCGCCATCACTGTTATAGGTCATAACCTATTAATACATCGTACCATCAAATTAGTGGGATCAGTCGACATTTCTTTTAATGAAATAAGACAGAAAATATCATTTCATTGATTATAACACGTGTAAAATATTTCATATTTTTGTTTCAGTTATAAGTATAAATAAAATGTGTATCTAGATGTACAGGGAGTTTGTACGTGAACACTAGAACATGATCCAAAATATACTTCTCACTGTGGATTGCAATAAAAAGTCAGAAACCCCTAAGCATGTGCAAAGAACATGCATTCTCCTCTTAGACACCCCCCATCCATTTATTCTGTGAATTATTAGATGCCTATTATACATTAAATACCCCATCCCAGAATGTGAGGAGACCAAAATATATCAGAAACCTTGGTCTTTGACCCCCTCCTCTGTAGTAGTACAAGGTCCATGTTGATCTACTATAATACTCTAGGCCTCTTGTGACCTGTGGTTTGCATTAATCTGTTAGGCCAAGCCACATGCCTTTTCCTTACAGTCTTTAACAACACTAAGGACAGATTTCAAAGCACTCTCTCTACAACGTCTTCATTTAATGAAATGTGTAATGAAGAATAAGGCACAGTTAGGTCAACTGCTTTCCTCTATTTATCTTTCCAAACAATAAATGATCACTAGGATGAGAAAGAGTAGAAGAAGATAGTTTTAATGTCAGCATTCACAAATATCCAGTATCTTAAAGAGATGTTTTCATATTTCTATGTGGTGGAATACATTTCCCTCTGGAGAGCTGACTGAGGAGTGATAAGGACCAAACCAGAAAGACTTGCTGATCCACTGGTCTGTTCAGACTTTAAATCAGTCCTGAGAGCACTCTGGATCCCCCATCATGTGGCCATTTTTCAGGCCCTCGCTTACTGATTGCCATGACTTCTGTGCACAGTCAGGAGAGGTTAACACTCCTCAGTGCAGATGCAGTGGGCTTCCTCGGCCAAGGAGGTAGGAGGCGCGCCCTGGGCCATGCTTAACTTGGGAGCTAAGCCCTGGGGGGATGTCCTTATACCTCTTGCTTTAGTGGCTTCCTTACGGGGGGTTGGGGGGGGCAAAACCCTGAGGACAGTGGACAGGTCCCATGCATTCACCACCAGAAGCATGAAACTGTAAATCAGATAAAAGGCAAGAATAGCTCACAGCCCAATTTACCCTTGAAAGCCCATTGAGATGCTTTAAGAATAGTGGGCAAAATATTGTGCATAATAGTCATCTTAATTATTACTCTTATAAAAGTTTAAGAGCCAGGAAATTAACCACAGGGAAATAAGAAAAGAAGATCTACATAGGAAGAGAAAATTTAATGGCTGGAACTTTGATTCTAACACCAACCCTTCTTATTTTGAGTTTTGACGCTCCTATTCAGCATGGTTGTGGAACCTTGACCAAGTTATGTATCTCTTCTCTGGCTTGGTTTCCACATCTATCAACATAATTATTGTACCTATATCAAAGTGTTGTTACAAGGATTTAACCGCATTTACATGTATAATCAGCAAAGAGTTTCTGGCACTGTCAAAGTTTAAGCTAATATTGGATGTGCTAATATCTGAATATTCACACCATTCTTCTATAAAGCTTACTATGAATTCCCAATGAGTAAGTTGAAGTTAGTGGGAGAAATCCCTTGTACCTTTCATCTAGTGTTTTCAAGTAATTATATATTGCATAAGTATGACATAAAACCAAAACAATGTGATATTACTACAATGTTTCTGTATATTTCTATGCTGTCTTATTACACATCCAGGTCAGTGTAGCCATTTCTGGAATTAAAACACAGAATGATTTCTGTCACCACAAAGATACTCCTCATGCTACCACTTTATAGTTGCAAACCCTTCTCACCAATCCTGTCCCTAACTCTCAGCAATTACTAGGCTGTCTTACACTCTTAGAATTTCATCATTTCTAGAATGCTACATAAATGGAATTGTTTATTTGGGGGAAGTATGTAAACTTTCTGAGACTGGCTCTTTTCTCCCAGTGCAAAGCCTTTAAAGTCCACCCAACGGGTGAGTATCAATAGTTCATCCATTTTACTGATGAGTAGTATTCCGTGATAGAGATGTACCACAAGTTGCTTAACCACAGGCCTATTGAGGAGCATTTTTAGTTATCTTTGGTTTATAGCTATTATAAATGGAACTGTTAAAATCACCTAATGGATTATATATAAATATAAATTTTATCTCTTCCACTGTTCGCTTTATGGCTTTTATTTACTTTTCTTGCCTTATTAGGCAGCTAGAATTTCCAGCACTACATTGAACTGCAAAAAACAAAAGTAAAAATATTTGCCTTTTTCCTGGTCTTAGAAGGTATTCAGCCTTTCATCACTGAGAGGGGTGCTAGCTTAGCTTTTATAGATGTATTTATTTAGTTGAAGAAGTTCTGAATTCTTAATTTCCTGAGAGTTATCATTAACTAATATTAAGTTTTATTAAGTACATTTTTTTTTATTACTGGGAGTATAACTCATGACCTTGGAATCACAAGACAGTTGCTGGAGCCGCAGAACTAAATTCTCAGCCTGTATTAAGTACATTTTCTACATCAATTCATATGATTACATGATTTTCCTTAACCTGTTAATAAGTTGGGTTTTATTTATTGCTTTTCAAATACTGAAATAGCTTTATATACCTAGAATGCAGTTGAATTGATTTGGTATATAGTTTTAATATATTATTTAATTTTATTTGTGTCTATATTCATGAGAGATATTGATCTGTCATCTTATTTCATAATGTTCTTAATTTTGTAATCAGTAATATTGGCTTCCCTGAACTGATATAGATGTACCATTTGTCTTTGAATGTTTGCTTGGCATGTCTTTATCATCCTTTTACTTTAAACATTTCTAGAACCTTTCACTTATACTTTTTACAAAAAGCATATAGTGAAGTTTTGTTTCATACCACTTCAAAATCTCTGTATTTTAACTGTAGAAATTTTATCTGTTTACATTTAATAGAATTGCAGATGTAATTTGTTCTAAATCTGTCATACTATTTCCCACTTATTCTGTTTTTTTTCCTTTCTTATCTTTTAAAAATTATTAATCAAGTACATTATGTGATTCAATTTTTATCTTAGTTTTTTTATACATTCTTTTAGTGCCTTTAGCATTCAAGAGCTGAAACATTCTTGATTTACTGTAGTAAAGGTAAATTATTTCTTTAACAATTTCCTGGAATATTCATGGAATTCAAATTAACATTTCTGATGTTTTAGGTTATATTTTTATTAATCTTAAACTTTAAAATATTCGTACTCAACAATATACTGGTGTTATTATTAAATGGTAAATATCACATATTTTAACATTAGTATTTCTGTTTCTTTGTGAATATCTATTTAGAAACTGGAATAGTTTCTCTTCTCTCCATAATAACTTCCTGTAGCATTTCTTATAATGTAGCAAATTCTTTCATTCTTCCTTTGTTTAAAAAAAAGATATAGATATAGATATATCTATATATATATATTTTTTTGAGACAGGGTCTTGCTTTGTAGTTTAGGCTGGCCCTGAGCTCAGCCTCCAACTCACATCACAGCAATCCTCCTGCCTCTGCCTCCCGAGTGCTGGGATTACAGGCATGAGCCACCACGCCCGGCACTGTGGTATGTGGTACTGATTGCTGCTGGCTGGGTGTGAGTCTCCACACCCAGTATGGTATGTGGTTACCGGGGATCAAACCCAGGCCCTTGCTCTTGCAACACAGGCGCCGGAACCACTGAGCTAACTCCCTGGCCCTAAAACTATTTTTAATGTATTTTTATATTTAAAAATAATGTCAGTGGTTATGTAGTTATTAGAGTTTTTTTACCTATTTTTTTAAATTATCTTTATTGGTACATTAAATATACACATCATGATTGCACTCCATAATGGGGATTTGTACCAGTATAAGACACAACTTAATTCTCATTTTTTCCCATAGCCCCACCCACCCTACCACCCCCCCATATATATAAAATTTGTTTCCTTACTTTTTTGTTACAATCTCAACATTGTCCCCTTTCACC
>PVIR01015385.1:0-38442 GCA_004026965.1 Petromus typicus
CACAGTATTCCCAGCTAACTCCCCGGAAGACTTCCCTAATTAAGGCACCAACCCAAATTGTAGCTATTTAAAAATAGAGTTTCTCAGGCCGGGGATTTAGCAGAGTGGTTTTGGCATCTGCCTTGCAAGAGTAAGGTCCTGAGTTTGATCCTCGGTAACCACATACCACAATTCCAGGCATGGTGGCTTACGCCTGTAACTGCAGCACGAGGGAGGCAGACCAGCCTGAAACACAAAGTGAGATTCCTTCTCAAAAAAAAAAAAAAGAATTTCACGAAATCTGTTTTTGAAAAACAGATTTGAAAAGATTTTCCTTTGAAAAACAGTGTGTTTGACTGAAAGATCTGAGATCTTAAAGGGTGATTTCCTTATATGTGGCAAATTTAAAATATGAAGATCTTTTAATATATTTAGATTTATATTCTTTATCCATAGCTTTACCCCATAAAGTATGTACTTGTACATTTAACTGACCAATTTGGTTTCTATAGAAATATATATTAAAGAAGTTATTTCAGTTTTTAAATTTGTAATGGTAAATCATTTTAAAAGAACAAAAGCATCAAAAATTTATTTGGCTTTGTTTTTAGAAAAAATCTATCTTTAATTTCTTTTTAAAGATTTTGACTTAGTATGGAAATAAAGCTTCAATTATGGTAAAAATGAAAGTATTAATGAGAAATTAAGACTCAAGAAATAATTAACTTAAGTGGAGTGAATATGTGATAAAATATTACTATCTAATATTTTGAAAGTTAGTAATTCTTAGGGAATACCTTGAAATTTGTGGAAACATTTGAAAAGCTACATAATAAAGTTTTTCTGATGGCTTAGAAAAGCACAAATCTTAGTTAACAAGGAAGTTTTAAACTGAATATAATCTTACTTGGACAAATGTTTAAAAGAATGATAAGCTGGGCAAAGGGGTGCATACTTGTAACCCCAGGATTGAGAAAGCTGAGGCAGGAGGATTGCCATGAGTTCAAGACCACTGTCTGCTCATAGCAAGCTCTGGGCCAGGTTGAATTCACAGTGAGACTCTGTTTGCCAAAAAAAAAAAAAAGGCCGTAACCAAAAATTATCACAGTAACAAACGATAATAATAAACAAGAATTTGAGTACATTGTGTATAGATTTATAGATTTGAGACAATTCTATTACCAGAGACACAAAAATAAAACCTGAAGCATTAAAAATATTCTGTTTGAATATTTGGTGATTATTACAGCTTTCAGACATAAATTCTATTAGTTACCCTTTGAAATTTCCCAGCATCATATATCATCATTAATGTGTTCCTTTATATAACAAACTAAGCCATGGTGTATTTCAGATTGCCCCCACTGCATATTAACAAAGGAGAACATGGTGATAATACCACAGTATCTGCACACATGACAAGCATTTCTACATTGTGCCATGTATAGTATATCTCAACTATGTATTCCTTATGTTTTTTCAAACGTGTACTGATTTAGCAGCTTCTGACTTTCCAAAATGTGAACTTCTGAATACTACCCTGACCCAGGTATTCGTGTTCAGTATACTGACTCGACACAGGTATACTGACTCGACACAGTAACAATGCCTGTTGTCACCTGACTCTCTTCTCCAGCCCGACATAACCACTATTATCTGCCAATGCATAGGAGTGAGTTTTCTTCATACTTTCTGCCCTATTGGAATTCATTTTTCTACCTTTACTAAAATGATTGTTAGTGAAATTTGCTTTTAAAAATCATTATTAATTACCTGATTATGTAGTTGAGTCTTGGACTGTCAATTAAAAATCTTAATGTTGAAATTTAGAAAACATGTTTCCTATAGAATTTTGGGAACTGTAGGTAACCCTGAAACCCCATCATTGTCTGAGTGCTTTCTACCTGAAAATGCATCTGTTTACTTGGAAATGAGCACACGGGTTTTATCCAACTTTAGGGAGCTATTTTACACTATCAAAATAATTAAAATTTTATTTTAAAGTTACTAAACAAGAAAATGAGAGCTTCTCATTCATCCCTTTGAATTTGTCTCTATTTTCATGTGAAGAATTTTTAGATACTCCCTTTTAAGAGTTTCAGCTAGTTAGAAGCCATTGATTCTGCTTTTAATTATATTTTTTCTTCTTTGCTTTTTTTTTTTTTAAGTAGATCTCAATTTCATAGTTCAGACTGGTCCTGAGCTCAGCCTTGAACTCACAGCAATCCTCCTGCCTCTGTCTCCCAAGTGCTGGGATTACAGGTGTGGGCCACCATGCCTGGCACTGTGGCATGTGGTTCTGATTGCTACTGGGTGTGAGTCTCCATGCCTGGCATTGTTATATGTGGTTACCAGGGATGGAACTCAGGCCCTAGTACTTGCAGTGCAGGTGCCAGAACCACTGAACTAAATCCCCAGTCCTGCACTCCTCTTTTTAATAGAAAACTACTTTTTAAATTTCAACATTCTGGTACCAATACCTCTTTTTTGACATATCTGTCTTCACTATGCTGTGCAGCACAGACTATCTCCACCTTTTGCTGATTAGTGACTGTCACTGGGACAGTGTGAATTAAATCTTTTAAATATTTAAGAAACAAACTTTTCTTTCAATTATGTGCTCTGGATCAGGTAGCTATAGTTAGTAGTGGCCAAGATAATGCAATTTCAACTTGTATTTTCAAAATAGGTGGGTTTTTTTGTGTGTGTGTCTTTTGTTAGTTATTTTGCTTAACTCTCTGAGTTGGTTATATATTTGTCCTAAAGCTCATGCTGGGACAAGAATTACCATAGTATCTTTTATATTCCATGTACATTTCATTGTTTGATTAAATACATTGGATAGAACAAACTGGTAGAAAAATTCATACATCAATATGTGGAAAATTTGGTTCTTATCACCATATACAACTTTGGCTTTTTCAAAGATAGGATATGCTAAATCTTTTTCCTTCCATAGTGTACATGTTGATATACTGCATAGGTCTGATAGCTACAAATTTCAACCATATGTCACGTAGCTGTCAACATTTCTGTATAAACTACGGAAATAGGCTCCTAAATGATCAGAATTTATTAAAGAAAACTCCAGTTTTCCAGCTTGATGCCTAAAAAATTTAAATCTGGTCAAGTGATTTTTCCTGCTTGAAATTTTCACTCCATTACCAAATGTCAAGAGTAGAGCCAACACTATGGCTGAAGGTGTACTCTTCAACCTGGCCCTGCCCTGCTCTCTTTGATCCCATTTTCCACAGCTTACTGCAATATTTTGATCACACTATCTCTAGACAGATTTGAATCCTCTGTGGCTGTGGTCTGATGTCATCGATCCTTCCACAGAGTGCTTTTTTGCTTAAATAACCTGGCAGTTACCTGAACAGTGAGGACTCATCTCTGCCCAAGGCTTTCCTGAGTACGTCGTGTATGAAATAGCACGCCATCCCTGCTGTAGTTTCACTTTGCCGATAACCAGGTTTATTTTTTTCTCCTAGAGTAAAACTCTGAAATTATTTTCTCTGTGTGTTCGAACACAAGCTCCCTAAATATAGGCACATAGTCTACCTTTTACCTGGAAGAGTGCCTGACTCATGTCCGAGTGAGTTACTAGCTGCAGAATATTTACAGTTGACTCCGATTTACTGCTAACTCCTGTATCACTCTCTCTCTCTCTCTCTCTCTCTCTCTCTCTCACTTCCTCCTTTTTCACTCTAAAGAAACAGGGATGTGTGAATGAGGATGATGTTATAAATGATTCCGTTTCAATGTCTTTCCAAACTGTTATGGGGTTTATGTAGGTTCTAGTTTATAAAGGTATCACATTAGGTTACATTTTTCTACATTAGAAAATAAGCCCATACCAATCTGTTAAAGTAATTATGCATAATTTTGTTGCTGAAGCCATCAGCTACTTCTTTCATATATCAAATTTGTTTCTAATTTAAAATATATTCTGTGTTGTATCTTTGAAATACTTCCAAATTCTGAACATTTTTGCCTTCACCTAACCTTTTGATAAGACAGGAATAGTGTTTCTTTTCTCTTTGTTGTGGTGGTGTTTTTATATTTACATGTCTTATTCCTAGATATTGATTTCTTGAATTGTTCTTTCCATAAACGGCCTTGCATAGACTATAAGAAATAGCAAACTTTCATCATTAGCATTGTTTTAATTGTAGTATCTTTTAGTCCTGTTTTAAAAAAATCTGCTACTGAAGAGATAGACTGGGTAATTTATAAAGAAAAGAAATTTATTTCTCACAGTTCTGGAAGTTGGGAAGTCTATTATTGAAGTGTCAGAGTCTGAGAATCTCTGCATGCCGGGAAGCCCGAGAGACAGCTCCCTTTGAAACAAAGCCCACTCCAGATGAACTGACCCTTTCCTGTGACAAAGCAAGAAGCTTTTCTTGAAGATCAAGCTTTCCTGGCTCATCAGTTCGTAAAGGTCTCAGATGCCAATATTGTCACAGCAGTAATTAAATAGCGACACTTGTTTTGGAGTGGACCTTAGCCCACAGCAGAATGCTTCGATAATAATCTATCTCTAGAGCTATAATCCACGGCCGCTGGAGTTTCACACTGTACATAAGATCCAGTTAAAACGACTGAGACCCAGCACGTGCAGATATGACGGAGATATGACGTGCAAGTCTTTGATGGAGATGTAGAGGCTGACAACAGAACTCTCCCTCTCCTGATTTTATGGATAGACAAATAAGAGGAAGCTATGATAGACAGTGATTATGATGCAAAGTAAAAACTGTTTATCAAAACCAAGATGCATAATAGTGCAGGACACATTTAAGTGGAAGCATTAGCATCTGCAAGGAATAGAGGAGGAAGACAGTGTTTCCTGTTCTCTGTGCCATTGGTTAGCTGGGACAGTGATTGACAAGTGTGAGAGGGGTTTTCCATGAAGTCCGGACACCTTCCAGGTGGTGTATGCTGAGAGGGTTCAGAAGGTAGATCATTTGGATTCATAGTCTTTTAACATCATAAATTAAATTACTTTGAAGGATATGAAGTTCCTAATAATTTTACTATTTCATGATAATGTCTTTTAATAAAAAGCATTTCTAAAACAGTGAGTGATCTCTATACAGCCATCATAGTTTAATAACTATGTCAATTTGATTTGGATATTTATTTCAACACCCTGTTGAGTAGCAAAACCTCATTTATAGCTTTTCATAGATTATACTTCAGAATGAGATTGGTTTGTATTACTGAGACTGAAATGAAATCATAAGCACATAAGTCCAAGAGGAATAATTATTTTTCATAACTATACTCACTCCTGAAAACTATAGACCAGTGTATATTATAATCTAAATTATAGCTACCAATGATGAAGTTAAATTGGAAGGTTTATATGTTTGCTGATTTCTCAAACTTAAATGAATTTATAATAAATTATAAACTTATGATTAATTATAAAATTATAATTAATACTAAACTCAGATTTATCTTGCAAGTTCCCATTTATTTTAAAGGTAACATGAAAGTGTTGACTGAGCTCATGTACTTCTTTTAATCACAGTAGTCTCAACATTGGTTAGGTTCGCTTACGAAGGCACGATGTTATTTCATTTTCTTTTATTTAAAAAATAGTTTTAGAAGTTTAAATATAATTATTGTGATTTATTTTGTAATTGCCTCATAAATTTTATAAATTGCAGATTTACTTGCCATTTTTTAGAACTTTTGTAAGATGTTCATGACATCATCTTATGTATTGTAATTAAACTGGCTAATTACAAGACTGAACATATTTACATCAATTACATAATTAGTTATAATTAGGCTAATTAGGCTAATTATACAATTAGAAAATAATTAACTCAAAATCACTTTTAACAAATCATAGAAATTCACATGCAAAAAGACTACCAATATCACAAAATATCAAATTTATATGATCAACCAAATAATCCTATAAAGCAGTTATAAAGGTTGAAAACTAAATAAAAAATATACTTACATATGTACACCCAGGTCGTCTGATACTACGAATTTTTAAAAATCATTCCTCATGATTTCACAAATGATGTGATTTAACCCTGTGAAGTTAGATTATTTGAAAAACTCCTCCTGTAATTACTTACATTTTTAACAGATTTCTCAGCCTCGCTCCCCTTATCATAGTATTCAAATTAATCTTGTTTGTGCTCTTGTAGCCTCATGAGTTTTTTAACTAAAGAAATAGTTGAGCTCAGCTAGAGCAGTTGTCTAATACCATGATAGAGGAATGAGTGGAAAACCACGGCCCTGTGTGCAGACATTGCACTTAGCCACTGGGCTGTACTTCTTCTTCTTTAAAGAGTGGGATCATCTCAGAGAAGGGCCTGACTTCTTTGTAAGCATTAAAGCCCTAATCTGAGTGCACCACTTAGAGTCTTTCGTGTTTGATAAAGTGAACACTACAGCATTCCTGACTGGAAAACTCAGGTATACAGAACATTTCAAGATTGGTAGCCTCGAGGAAATGGAAAACAACAACAAAAAATCTCTTCTTCAAAGAAAGCATAGGCCTATCTGATATCAGTGCTGGATTTTTCTAAACATGCAGAGAGCAAATACTGATCCTTTAGAAATTTCTCTGAAAGTTGAAGAGGAAGAAATCCTTCCAAAATCATCCATATGACCAGCATTACCCTATACCCAAACCAGATAGACAAAACATGAAAAGGAAACTCTAGGGAAAGGTATACTTAATTAATTAGACACAGAAATTCTGTAACATAACAACTGAATACAAGAACATATTAATAATATTCACTATTTTCACATATATATAATAATATTCACTAGTGAATAAAAATATTCAGTAATATGCTATGATAATAAATCACATAGATTGAAGTATGATTCCTCCCAGGATACACAAATGGTTCACCACACACAAGTTAACAAATGTGACCCTCCATATCTGCTGGAAGCCAAAGGTCATCTCCACTTATGCAAAAAAAGCATTTAAAACATTCAGAAATACCTTCCTGATCAAATCTCTGAACAAACTGAGTTTAAAATAAATGACTTACTAAGAGCCAAGACCCATATTCTAATCTCCTTGCTTATGTCAGCAAGGGAGGAAAAGCTGAGCCCCTTATGTCTACTACCTGTAACAATATGATTCTTTTGACATTCAGCAGCTTTACTTAGTACAGCACTTAGTACTACCTGGAGTATTCTGGCAACAGATGGAAATGAAAGACAGCCAATTTGGGGAGGAAAAAAAAATCTAATTGTCACAGTTTGCAATGAAAGTATACATATGGGAGACTGTGAAACTTCATCAAAAGAGAAGTTTCCTCTGAGAAGAAAGTGAATTTGTCATACTGTAGGACACATCAATGTGCAAAATCAGCACCATAACTATCTGCCATTAACACGTTCTCTGAGAAACAAATCACAAAAGTGATCAAATTTCCAATGGCTACAGAAAATACGAGGAATAAAATTAATCAAATTAATAATTAAAATAAATTAATTGCTCTACAATGAAAACCATCAGACATTTTCAAAAGAAACTGAAGAGGATTCATACAATTGTACATAAATAATCTCAAGTTCATGGACAGGACGAATCAGCATCATACTACCTTTTCTGCCCAAGGCAATGTACAGATTCAGTACAATCTTATCAAAGCACCAATGATACTCAGTACAGAATTTCATTTGAAAATGAAAATGAAAAAATTTTAAAAAATGAGTGTTGGACTACCAAAAACCCTATGTAATTAGCAAATTCTTGAGTACAGGTAACAAAGCAAGAGATGTTTTACTAACTAACTTCAAAATATACTACAAAGCTATTTTAATCAAAACAACATGAATTTGGTATAAAACCTAGCACACAGACCATTGAACAGAAATCCTAGAAGTAAATTCATGCATCAAAACTCAACTGATTTGGGCTGGGTTGTTCTGGCGCCTGCCTTGCATGCACAAGTGCCCGGGTTCAGTCCCCAGTAACCACATACAGCAATGCCCAGCACAGTTATTTACACCTAAAGGCAATTAATACCACACACCACACTGCGGAGCATGGTGGCTCATGCCTGTAATCCCAGCACTCCGGAGGCAGAGGCAGAAGGATTGCTGAGTTTGAGGTTGAGTTCAGTACCAGCCTGAACTACAAGGTGAGACCCTATCTCAAAAAAAAATAAATAAATAAATAAATAAATAAAAATAAAAATAAAATAAAATAAAAATTTAGAAAATAAAAACCAACTGATTTTCAAAAGCATTTAGAACACATATTACAGAAAACTCTCTTCAATACATGGTTCTGGGGAATATGGATATCTTTCACATTTTTTGTACCTTTTGTTTTTTACAAAGTCATTGTGCTAATATTCTGACTCCCATTTCTTCTTGGGGGATGGGTTGAATAGAAAATAATATATTTTAACATATCCTATTATGCAGTAAATATCTTTTAAGTATTGATTATGAAAGGTTCCCTAAGTGTTGTGAGAGGTACAAAACATTTGTTTGTTTATTTGTTTAGTTAATGAGCTAAGTCACCTACAACTCATAACCAGTCACTAAATGGTGAGGTATAAGTAGATGCAGTACTATAAAAAGTCAACAGATTCTTCAAAGAAAGATAATTTCCTTTTACCTGAGGAGGCCTGAGTGGACTTCACAAAGGACATATGTTTTTTAAACTACACATCAATTCAGATAAGAACAACAATAGTTCATATCAATGAGTAGGGATGTTTTAATAGCAGATGTTGCAAAGCAGCACATGATGCCTTAAATGAGTGGTAAAATTAAGTTAATGGATTGAAGAGTTGATGGGAAGCATAGAAGGAAAGTAGCTTTGCTTAATGTACATAAATTCTGAAATGACAAAATAACTTTCTTATCATTTGAAGAAATACAAATGCACCTTAAGGTCATAATATTAAGCAAAATAAATGAGATACACAAGGTTAAATATCTCATGGTTTTTCTTATATGCAAAATCTAATGTATCAAGACAGAAATAAAAGATAGACAATAGGAAATAAGCAGGTAGATCTTTTGCAGAGAAAAGACAACCAGAAGATGGGGAGAGGAGGAAAGAAAAGGCAAAAAAGGGATCAAAGAATCAATGAGTTATGGACGTGTACTAACCCCCTTGAAGGATAAAATGACGTGCCAACAAAAATTTAAATACTTAAAATAGAAAAATAGCCTTTCCTTCGAGGAGAGTTATTCAGGATTTCACAGCACACGAGTGGCGTGATTCCATGGTTTGAGTGACGGGGAGCCATGATCCTCTGTAGCTCAAAGCACATTACGTCACTAGAATGAGTAATCAAGTCACTGAGGCAACGGTTGATCAAGGTCTAAACCAGGTATTCTGTCTATAGGGAAAAAAAAGGGGGGGAGGGCATTTAGGAAACAAGGAATGAGTTAATAGCACTATTTTCACTGAACCTGGGGTAGGAAGAACAGTGAAAAGTGGGTGCTGGTGTGACTTTTGAGTCCAGAAGATCAGGAGCATGACAGTGATTATCATTTAAAAGTTAACAACATTTGAATAGGAAGCTGACTGAGGTGGCGGCTCCGCAGTGGAGCAGCTTGGTAAACTCAGGCATCAATTTGAAGCACAAGGTCCTACTGGGGAACTGCTCACCAGGGGTCGGAGTCAAGGTCGGATGGTGAGAGGAGGGTCAGGGTGTGGGCGGAGTTGTGGGAAAGTCGGGGGCGAGCCAGGAAGGGCAAACTCAGAGACAGAAAAGCCGCACTAAGTGTATGCTCTGTTGGCAAAGTGTGAGTTCTGTGGATTGGTGGAGGGTCGAGTGTCCCATGTGGAAAAACTAGGAATCTATAAATGACTTGTTAAAAACTGACAAAGGAAATTAGAGCTCCACTATAGATTATTTTAAATGATCAAGAAGGAAAAAGCAAAAAGAAAAAGTGCAACTGTGCCATCACTAGCAAATATGATGAATAAAAGGACACGAAAAAGTGTGCAATTCTAGAGCTTATCACAGTGTTACTGCTGACTTTGGCAGTGTGACTTTTTGTTGTTGTTGTAGACCGAGATTCATCAGTTATCTAGGCAATAGATAGAATTTATTTTCTATAGAGAGAAGATAAATAGAAGGACAATTATGAATCTGATGCACCTCAAGACCATACTGTCTTATATGCGAAATCTAATGTATAAAGACAAAAATAAAAGATAGTTATCAAAATTCAGTTTTGTTGTTGTTTTAGGCCAAGATTCATCAGTTATCTAGGTAGACATAGAAGATAAATGAAAGGACAGTTAAGAATCTGATTCCAGTAGAAGTATATCAATACAAGATTCTGATAAATTTGTACAACAGAAATAGAATTATGCCACTAAATCCCAGATTATTACAGAGTAATAATGTATAGATGAAAGGTTTTGAAACTAGCAAAATATTCTAAAATATTACAAGGTATAGTAGTATAGACAAAAAAAGATGTATTACATTTTTAAGAGAGCACCATAAATGTCATTTCAATGGAGTGCTTTGAAAAAATAGTATTTAGGAAATACAAATTTAAAAAAATAATTTATCAACAAAAGGCTTGATGAAGTATATCTAACTTATTACTAAGTAGTTTATCATTTAATATTCTAAATGAATTATTTATTACTTACTTGAGTTGTGGAATAATGTCATAATGTAAGTAGCAAAATTGAAGCTTACGGATGGATAGTCCACTCTGAATAATGCTAAAGACATGATTAATTTAAAACTGAATTTTGATAGTAATCACAAAATATTTTTACCATAAGGCTACGTGCACTGAAGCAGAGAATCATTGGACCCGTAGGGAAACCATGTTCAAGTCCAGGCAGCTGTACTTCCCATGCACAACAATATTTTCATGCATTAGGTCACTAAGAATTCTGATCCTTCTCTGTACTATAGGTAGCTATTGCAGTTTTTAGGGTTTGGCTACTGTTACCCCACTAAAGGGAAAAAAATAGCACATTGCCTCAAACAGATGTGATCTGGGAAAAATTAGTATTTTTGTTAAAAGTCTTTCAAACTAAAGTCAATGGGCCCTCTTGTTGCTGTCACCATGAGTAAGATATTGATAAGAGAAGTTGTTTTGAGAAGACACCTTAATCATTACCAGAGATCTTGGGGTACCTAATTTGTTTTATTGTTTATTTGTTCTTTTTACCGTGTGAACAATGTCAGTCCAATACTTTACCATGTCTCACCCACCCTATCCATGTATATGACATCTTGGGACACTTTTGTGACTTGAGTCTGTCTGGAACTTTAAAAATTTACCTGGCAGATCTAACAGTTGAACTCCTCATCCACAACAATAAACAAAAGAATTGTAATAATAAAGAAACATACTTCTTTCATGTATGTTTAATCTGTCACCTACCACTGCTCTGTATAAGCAGAATATTGTGCATATAAATTTAATTATCTGTCATTAGACTTACTTCATTACTTTTGTGCTATAAATAATATTTCATTTATTGGCTGTTCTTCAGCATCCTCTTTCATAAATGTTTCATGGTGAAGTCCACATAGAATGCAGTGTTTGTTTAATAAACTCAATTATTAAGTGTACTGCTCTGATCTTTGCATAATAATTTGCATAACTACCATCAGAAATAGATTTTTCTCTTCAAGGAATATAGTTTGCAAAGAAAATGTTATGAATTTTCATTGTAGTCTGTTAAGTTTTTATATCTAGGCATATTACAATATTGCTTTTAAATGGAATATTTCTTTTTAAATTTAGAATTCGCACTTTTAAAAAATGTCATGGTCTGATATTGGTAGGATTTGTTAAAATACAGTGCTATGGTTTGTTGATTCATTCTGTTGACCATTAGTTTTTTTTTTTTTTTTCTAATGACCTTTTCTACATTTTCAGGGTGAAACAAAGATCCTAAAACTAAAGAATCTTCGACCTCAGGACTATGCTAATTATAGCTGCATTGCTTCAGTGAGGAATGTATGTAATATTCTTGATAAGATGGTGTCATTTAGGCTTTCCAATAAAACAGGTATGGAACTGTCTCTGTAAGTTATATGTCCCTTTTAAATTTACCTTTTTGTAGACAGAAATGATTTCTGTAGTAGATGTAGGAAGAAGTACCTATCGTTTTCCAGAAAAGTCTTAATCTGCAATGTATACCGTACAATTTAACCACCATTTACTCATATTACGTGTTTGGGAATATAGTACACACAGCAGTGTGTCCTAAAAATGTCGTATTCATTGAGTTACAAGTAAATCTTGTGATCAGAGAGATTCTTGAGGAATATTAGATTCTTTACATGTCAATTCATGGCCTCAGTTGCTAAGTGTCTTGTGTATCCAAAGCTATATAAAAACCTTGGTTTTACTGCATTTCAAGTCAAGAAAATTAATTGGCAATTTCAGGTAGGTCCTTTTAGTAAAATATTTTGTAGAAAAGATGAAAAGTTTTCAAGATTACAAATAAAATTAGGATGCAGTCAGTACTATAGGCCTCAGATTGTCAGCAAACAGATGAAGAAATTACTCAGTAAAACAGCAAAGAGAGAACTGTCTTTTGCATGATTGCAAATAAAGGAATTATTTGATAGAAAGTTAATATTTGAGTTGTTTTTTACATATTCTGTGGTAATGATGCATTTTGCTTTTATAGAATTCTATGAAAGTATACATAATTAATGGTCCTTGTGTTGCATTAGACCTGGGCTCTGTCCCCTTCTAGCTCCCCGTCTTGTTGAGCAACTCACTGCCCTCTTGTTTGCTTCATTTTTTCATCAGAATCAAAAAAGTTATTGCAATGAGTGAAGGCACTGACATGCACAAAATGTATGGAACATATTTTATTACTTCTTGCAGTGAAGAGTCAGCCAGTCACAGCAACCAGCTTGTTGGGCAAAAAGAATAAATATTGGGTTTTATTGGAAATAAAAAAAAATTAAAACAAGCATGCTCACACAGGTTCTTTTGAGTTCCTAAAATTTTGAAATGATCATCTCTTTCCCTACTCATTCATTTATTCAGCAGGAACTTCTCAGGCCCCTAATTTGAAGAAGAAATAACCAACTGAGGGAACTTGGCTAACATATGCATTGCTTTAAACTATCCAAAGCACCAGATAAAAATTACCAGAAGGAGCAGCAAGAGCTATGTGGGAAATGAAAGTAAACTTTATTACTGAGAGCCAGAAAGATTTGATAGAAATTATGTTGCAGAAAAAATGAAAATATAAAATTTTAGTGGATATAATACTATACTACTTAATCACCACATGCCATTGTAAAAAAGGAAAAAAATAGTGAGAAATAAAAATAGGACATTAACATATAAGAACTGACTGTAATTATCTTGATTTGGGCATGAAATGTCTTGTGCATTATTATATCTAAATTTGTTTTTCATTGCTTTCATATATTTTTTAAGATCCAGGGAGAAAATTAAAAATGAAATAGAGTAGGTCTTATTGAATAGATACAGGCATTGTAGTAGAAAGAAAAAGTGCAGAATAGTGGAAATCTTGTTATTTATGTTGCAACCTGGGCTCAAGCAATGCTGTATTAATTTTTCAAGGCTTTCATATGTATTATTTGTTCATCTGTATAACTACTAGGTGGTTTTTTTTTATTATTATCTGTGATATGTCATCTGACATATAGCAAAACAGCCTGTGGTGAATCAAATACTCTCCTTGGGTTGTTATGAAACAATTCATTCAGAACAAATAAAAAATCCTTTAAAGACTAAAAATGCAGTGAATTATGTTTAATATTTTATACTGCAGAAATGTAGGCTTTACTTCCCCACACGGCTTCATGCTCATGGGGGTAGGGACAAGATTGATCCTAATGTTTGAAGAATTATTTTAAGAAGACAGAGCAGCTGCTGAGTTTTCACAGAGCTGGAGATCAATGAATTCAAAAGTCAAGCCAGAGGGTCTTAAGAATAGTTCAGAATTCAATGGGGAAGTGTACCATGAAAGTTTTCAGAATTTTCGAAGTGTGTTTGAACCAGCTGGATGATTATAATTCTTAATGATTTTTAACAAACAACATTTCAGAAATCAGTCTTGAGTCCCCTTGGTCAAGCGGGCACAGGACTATTATAAACGTGAGTGTTTAATTTTCGCTTTCAGCTTTCTCTTCCATGATTTATGTTTCTATGATGCATGTCTACACCAAGCAAATAAAAACTATTATTCTTCTTTATACATTATATCACAACATTTTAGTTTGATATTCATCACGACAGAATGAATATCAGGTTGTGGTAAGTTGTTTGGTTGAAAAATATGAGCTCCAACCCATTTGGCTCCCTATCTGCTGCAGCCGGGCCATCAGGTACCTGCCTCTTCCCACCTCCAGACCAGCTTTGCCTCTGCCCTGTCTCCTCTGGCTGTGCTCACAGTTGGAAAGGCTTGTGCATCTCAAATAGCAAAGTCATCCAGGTAACTCTCAAAGAGCACAGAGAATGAGTGACACTCAGAGCATCTTCATGTGAACAGGTCTGTCAGATTTCACAGTAGGCAACGGAGGTCAGCTTCTCGCCCTTCCGACAGTGGGAGAGGAGTGTGGAGCATTCACACTGACATTAATGAGTGGTCCGGGGCCCTTTGTAATTCTGTGTTAAGGATCTCCGAGGGACGCAGGTAAAATGTCCAAAGCCTTAACTCCTAGCCTGCATAGTATCTAGAGAAAGTAACATTCTAAACAAGGTAATGTTTTGTTAATAGCCTCTGTACTCCAATGTGTATGTGAAAGTGTCAGATTTGGAAGTTCTTTTCATAATTGAGCTTAAATAATTGAATGATACCCTTTGATATAGACAAATGTTCAATTGCATTTTAAAATTACAAGTAGTGTATTAGCCTGATTGCTCCCTGTCTCACTTGCTTCGCATGTTAAGATAAAAAAGTGACTGTGTCCAGTAAGAATATTTAAAAGTTTGTAGCAAAAATTTTTCTATGGGGTAATTTTTTAGGTCCATTTCATGCTAACTGAATTAGGCATTCTTTATCAGGCTAGAATGTGTTTCACGAACCCATTTTACTTTGTGATGGGAACTTTGAATAACAGAAATCAACTTTCTAGAAATATTTAGGGGGAAAAAGGTATAGGGATCATTTTCAAAAAAAATCCTAAAGATTGACCAACAGTGTATTGTGAGCTCTTAATCCCATGTCAGCTGTATAAAGTATCTGATCATTTGTGGACTCTGCTGACTGCTTCAAAATGCAAATGTACCTACCACGCTAGTGCCATGATGTGGCTTGGTTACATTAGCTGTCTTGTAGTTTATCATGATGGTTCATTGCATTTTATATAAAAAAGGTAAAGTAGATTTTTATTTCTTCTCATGCACACAGACCAATTGACATAGTATGAAGTGAGGTTATCCTCCTTCCATTCAGAAGAAAAATCACATTATCTCTTCATTAGTAAAATATTAACATAGATTTATTTCTCATGGCATATGAAAATAAACCTAAGTAAAATAAATTTATAATCTAAACACATACATGTGTATTTTGAGATGATCATCATTATGGTAACTGAAGGTAAGTTGTTTTAAATTTCTCAGATTATGTGTATCTCCAACATGAGGGCACATTGGAATTATAAGAAACCAAATTTCATTTATTTTAATGCATTTCAAGTACTTCTCTGCTGCCATTGCATGATTTTAAAGGCAAATAAAAATGAAGTAGGTTACCTGTATTAGGATGGAAAACATTTTGTACCTGCTTAAGAGTTCATGATGAATTATATAAAGAAACGGGACAGGTGGGGCTAATTTTACTTAATTACACAGGTCCCTTGATTTAGTCTGCTCAACCTTAGCATTTATAAAAATTATCTAATTAGGATGTCTTCCTTAAATGTACATTACCTCTAAAAAGCTAGTCATCACAGAAGCATTACTAACTCTAGAGTTCATAGAAAGCTCTGCCCCCTCCTCTTCGCCTTCTTCCTTTATTAGATTTCTTCCACTTTCTCATCTCCCTACCACATTTTTTCTCTCCTCTCCCTCTTATCCTTTTCTCTTTCACCCTTTACTTAATGCTTTATCAT
The DNA here is from genome assembly GCA_004026965.1 of Petromus typicus. Taxonomy (NCBI): domain Eukaryota; kingdom Metazoa; phylum Chordata; class Mammalia; order Rodentia; family Petromuridae; genus Petromus; species Petromus typicus. Next base: position 16,032 of record PVIR01015385.1, read on the forward strand.
AGAAGACAAGGCTAATGTATCTCTTCTCTAAGCCTGGTAACTGTTATCTGTGAATATTATTATTATTATTTTATTTTTTATTTTTAAATTTTTTTTTTAGATTTTTTGAGACAGGGTCTCGCTTTGTGGTTCAGGCTGGCCCTGAGCTCAGCCTCAAACTCACATCACAGCAATCCTCCTGCCTCTGCCTCCCGAGTGCTGGGATTACAGGTGTGAGCCACCACGCCCGGCACTGTGGTATGTGGTACTGATTGCTGCTGGGCATGAGTCTCCACGCCCATTGTGGTATGTGGTTACCGGGGATCGAACCTGGGTCCTTGCACTTGCAAGACAGGCACCAGAACCACTGAGCTAACCCCTGGCCCTCTGTGAATATTATTTTATGTCATTCCCAGGGATTTATAAAATAAGTGCCCATCAATTGCTGCGAACTTCAATATGAAAAGCTATTGTGTGTTCTGGTCTACTAACAGCAGTGTTCTGGTTAGGAAGGTATCACCTTCTTATCCAAGTGTTCCAAGAAAAAAATACTATTTACAGGAATTTTGGTGGCTGTGAGTATGAGACACAATGCTAAACACTCAGTCTTTTATTAGGTATTCCCTTGTCATAGGCATTGACATACAGAAAGAAGTATCAGTAGGAATTTTTTGCTGTCACCTGCATTTGATACCATGAGCCATTTCCCAGGCTAAATGGATTTTGAACTCTCCATCTTCACATAATCACTACCAAATTTAGGTAATTATTAGAACCACTTATTAGAATCTAATTACCTATTTCACTGGCTAAGAAAGACTGCCTAGTTTTGTGAGAAATGCATGGCATATATCTGTTGATGGCTTATGTAGTAATTCTGTTTGGAATGCCGTAGCGAATATGACACTGGGTGGCATAAGCACAGAAATGCATATTCTCATAGTTCTAGGGATTAGAAGTGCAAGATCGGGAGGACACTCTTCCCAGCCTGCAGACAGCTACCTTCTCATGTGGTTCTCCTATCACCTTCTTTTGAGAAGTGGGGAGGGCAGGGGAGAGGGAGGGCAGGGAGAAGAGCAGAGAGAGACATGAACATCGAGGTGCAACTTCCTTTTACATTCGGACATCAACCCCTTGGATCAGGGTGCCATTCTATAAGATCCTTTAACCCTGTCTGCCTTCTTATTGGCTCTCTCTCCAAATGTAATCATACTGGGGTCTAGGACTTAAATACAGGGTTTGGTGGGGGAAGATTTGATTCAGTACATTACTCTCACAAATTACCCAAAGAAGTCTTTGCATATCGAATCATTTCTCTTTTAAAATTTCATATATAAACTCGTACTGTGCTGAGTCAAAACAAAAAATGATTCACACATTTAGAAAAATCATCACTTCTTCTCTGAGTAATTAAAGAGAGAATGGCAGTGCGAGTACTTACAGCTTCGTGGTCTTGGTTCTGTGAAGGTAAGAAAAAGCAACTAACGAAGGAAGATGAACCTTTAGTGAGGGACAAACATCACTTTCATGATGATATCATTATTAATTTTATAAGCTTGGGTACACTACTAAAACAGAGAAGCAAAAGATGTGTCAATAAACCTGTAGGCTTTTTCGTGATTTCCCTTTTTGTTTTGATGGTTAACTCAGCATGTGAAATGGAAGGAGAAACATTTGATTTTTCAATTTTTCAGGCAATATTATATTGACAATATGAGTGCATTGGCAGATTTACTGTATCACAGATAATTGACTTGACCCGAACAATCTTCATCACTAAAAATACCAAAAGAAAAAACAAATGCCATTAGAATATTGTTGTGCATAAAATATTGCCTATAATTTATTTAAATACATGTTATTTTATTGGGTTTTTGAATCTTTTTGGTGCTGGTAATTGAAGCCAGTACCTTGCACTTGTCGGGGGGTGGGGGGAGCATGGCACCATTGAGCTACATCCCTGAACCCTGAATAAATCTTAAAACTCAGAAGTTTAGCATTCAAATTTTGATTCTGCAATCTGGGAGAAGTTAATTGGATTCTCTAGCATCACTTAAATTCCTTAAAAATGGGCTTAACAGAAATAAAACTACATTATTTGGTATTGTAGGCAGTAAATTCTAGAAATGTAAAACTTGGAAAGTGTCTGGTGCAGTACATAATACTTGTGGAGCTGAGAACTGAGATACTGTAAAGAAAGTAGGTAACTGGGGTCATCAACAATCATAATGAGATTACAGCAGAAATCTCAGAATTTTTCTGTGTTCAGTCATTGATGACTAGTCTTAAAATAAGTTTATAGTCATGGATTAAGCTTATGATCAATGGGTTACTTTTCTAATGTTCGTATTACACAAAAATCTAAAGATATTAATGGCCACTTTAGATATATTTATATGTGACCTGCCATTGGATTATATGTCTAATGAAAATATAAAATATTCTATTTGAAAAGGATCCTGAGGAAACTGATAAGGTTATTTACTGATTTGCAAAAGATTCTTCATCTAAGTGCTTTGCCACTTCCTAAAGTAATCCAACTTCCCTGTGTTATTGTCACTGAGGTAACCTCAGAAAGGTGAAAGCACAGAAGGTAATAATGAGAAAGGAATGAGGACAAAAGCAATAGCCATCGTGGACTTTCAACACTGATCTTCCTAAGACAGTTTCCAGCGCCATAGCATGACCTAGCTCAGTGGTGGCGAACCCATAGCACGCGTGCCACAGTGAGTGGTTTGTAGCATTGAAAACTGGAAAATATTCGCCATCACCAACTAGGTTTTCTAAAATTCTGTTAGTGTAATAACAAGAAGTCTGCACTGTTGGGGGTCTCCTAATGTCTGCGCATTTTGTTTTCATAGCAATGAATGGTTAGCTTCATTGCCTTTAAGTTTATTTTAATTCCATCAATTTTTATGCAAAATATTTTCTTAAAAACTAGTCAGCATCCCAAGAGATATCATAACTCAGAAACTACAGATGGTTCAAAACACGAGAGGAAGAAGTTCTGTTAATCAAGTGAAAGATAACACAAAGACAGTTATTGCAAAGCATGCCAATTATTGGTGTGGTACCTATATCACAATAGAAATACCTGGACCATGTCAAATACTGTGTTTTAGCAAACATCTAGAGTCTTCATTTGTTATACATTCTGAAGTTAAGTATCTGTCCAACCTGATTTTATATGTATAATAATCATACAAACAATTTTAAGAATTATTCTTAAGAGAATCTTAACAGGGCTGGGGATTTAGCTCAATGGCCCCATGTCTGTCTCCCAAATGCAAGGTCCTAAGTTTGATTTCCGGTATCAAAAAAAAATCTTAACAAAGCTTAAACGATATGTTTTGTAAATGTTTCAATGGTTAGAGAGTATGATGTGCTACAATAAGTTAATGGGATTTTTATAATTCTAAGTGCAGGAAATTGTTTATTTAAACTTCCTCTAGATTATGAATTTGAAAACAATAGCTTGATTCTGTTCAAGGTTTTACTTTTCTAGTGAAACTGCTGAGAATGATTTAATTTTATGTATTAATTCAGCTGATAGAATTGCAGTATTTCTTCATGGATTTTGAGCTTGTCACACATATCTTATGGTTTAAAATATGTCAGTGATTGTGGACTGTTAAATTTGATTTTATAGATTGCTGGCTCTCATAATAGATATACAATAATTTCCATAAGTTTATATAGTGAGTTATGATGTTGATTCACCACACATCTTGGAATAAGTTATGTCAAAATGTTGTCTAGGAAGCATCACACTCTGCCTTGAACTCAGTGAGAGTCTCAGGGTTATACCCAATTGTGCTATTGTCCTGGTATCTATGGGATGCATATTACCACTGAAGGAAAGACTTAGCTGACAGATAATCTCTGGAACTAATCTACGTATCTGAGAGAATCTTTACACAATCTTGCTGTCAATAATTCTTGTACAGAAATCAATAAATGTTATCATTACAAATTGCAAATCTATACTAATAAAAAGTAAAATATAAAATATAAAACAAAGGCCTACTGTTAGTGTGAAGATCCAGGAATCACTCCCCAGCCTTGTGGGGGGGGGGGGAATGCATGAATTGAGCTAGAATTTTGTTGAAACATTATGTTCTTCTCTTGTATTCACTTTTCAGCACATTCACTGGCTATTTCTAAGAAAGCACAAATGTATTCCATCAATGGTCACACCAATGCTGAAAGGAGACATTTAAATACCTATTGTAGGTATCAGCAATAAAAAGTCCTTGTGAGGGAGACTTCATGCTTATAGAGAGGATATATCCTTCGGCACTTTTCTCTTTCATTTTCCAGCATTTACAGCATCAATTTTCCTGTAGAACCCTACTTCATTATCATCAATAATATAAATGTAAAATGAGTCTGTACACTAAAGTGGCCAACAAATGCTAAGTTCTTAATGGTGGTTGGTAAATTATAATAGTTTATTGGAGAGAAAAAAGTGAGATTTTTACAAGTCTCATCTAATCTATCTGCTTGAATTTTTAAAAAATCAGTATTGGTACATTATGAATACACATCATTATCACATTTAACATTGAGAGTTTGTACCAGAATATGACATTAGTTGATTTTTATTTTTCCCCTTTCCCCCCGCTCTGCAACCCTCTACTCCTTATATACACAATCTTTGTTTCCTTTTTTCTTTACTATCACATTCTTTTTCCCCTTGTTATTTACCCCTACATGCTCTTCCCTTTTAAATATTTTCTATCTCACAATATCAACTATACATACTACAACTCATTTACAACAAAAATATGGAATGCTTCATGAATTTGCATGTCATCCTTGTGCAGGGGCCATGGTAATCTTCTCTGTATTGTTCCGATTTTAGTACACGTGCTGCTGAAATGAACATTACCTGAATGTTTTAATAACTTTATCTAGCAGAAATTATCGATGATGGAATCTATTGGTCTGTACTTTTCAGCAGACATAATTTAACCATAGCTAAATTCAAAATATTTTTCAATAGAGAAGTAAATATTAAGTGTTGTACATCCATTAAAAGTAAATCATTTTACTAATACATTAGAGTTTGTTCATTACCTTAGTTTTGCTGGATTTTAGGCAGTTTTTGTGTAACATGCTTTATTTATTTACTATTTCTTCAAATCAAGCATTCCACTGAGTGTCAGGTAAACACAAATTTTTTAAAGTTTGTGTCAGTGAAATAGGAATTGATTATTATTTTTCCAAAGAAGATTGGTAGAAGAGATTTTCCATTTTAAATGTGGTTAAATACAAAACCTTTGTCTTTATGTGATGTATAAATATATATTTTCTTCCCTGATATTCTGATATGGTACACTGTACATAGTTTTATTAAATCTGCTAAAGTACTGTCCTTTCAAAACATCTTTTGAATATGGTATTAAATCATTGATGACCAGTGTAGCTTAATGAAACCCAACGATTGCTGTTGGGCTAGACATATGTGTTGTCCAACTGGACCTAGTTGAAAAGATCCACATTCGTCTGTCTGAAGCTTTTAACTAAATTTGAGAAACAGCCCATGTAGAAGTCCACATTGGAAGGTTTCTACATTCGGTGCATTGCTACAGTGACTATAAGGGAAAAAGGAAGCTTCGGAGGCTCAGCAATAATGGACAGGCAGAACATCAAAGGAGTATTAACATCAGTCTTTGGATTGTCATTCTGGAGGCAAGGTGAATTTTGGTTTGATGTTGGCAAAACCTTTCCCAAAACATTAAAATAATTTTAGCTGTTCCTTCAATTTCTGAATTCTACAAAGGCCATTCTACAAGATATTGTTTATTTTTCTTCTTTTTCTGGATAAGAACATGCTCTCCTTGATGCTGATTTATTGCTATAGAAAACAGGCACTGCATATCCAGGTGTTTGGTAATGTGCTTGTGTTTTGTCTGGCATTTCCTCCTGCCTGCTTCTTTGCTTTGTTCTGTGTGAGCTGTTTTCTATACTGCGTGAGCGTTTTATGGAGTGGCTTTTTCAGTCCCAAGCTGTCTAGTTAATCTACAGACAAACCCACTGTCTAATAAGAATCTGTTGCCTATAACCTTGACTCCTTGCTCTTTAAATGTTACCTGTTGCCTTAATTTGAGAAGAATGAGCATTGTCAAGATACTAGGAGTGGAGAAGCCTAAAAAAAGGAAGAAGTGTTATGAACATGTACCAACTCCTCACAATGAATATAATCATGTACAGCATATACCAGGAAAGAATAACAGTTGACACTAGAAGTAGAGTTAGAGACGTACATCGATCTGACAGGCGTCTGGAGCCACGTTGAGAACAACATGAGCAAAGTGCTGTTATAGTTGAGCAAAACCTTTTGCTCCTCCAAACAGAAAGCAGAATGTTTAATCAATGAAAGTAAAGCACAAGGAGGTAGAGAGCATTCTCTTTAGCAAAACTCAGCAGTGCCAGTCTGTTCTTTTTTATTGAAAAGAGTTTGTAGGTTTTAAATATTCAAATTAGGCAATTTTGTGTGGTTGGCCTTGTAAAAATATGTGAGGGATTATGAAAACTTGTGTTAAATATTCAGTTCAAATTAAAATAGATACATTTAGAGTGAAAAAAAGATAAAGACAGCAGAAAATAAAAGAATAAAACTTTTAGAAAAACAAGCAATGTGATATAGGCTTTTAGTAAATTTCTCTAGAATTGGATCTGCTAAGGGATGAGGGGAATGATACACTCCATTTCTTAGTCTACCTTTCTAATTGTCTTAATTAGGAATACCTAACAACTAAAGGTCTGCTGTTTGGGTGCTGTCTTCTGATTTTAAATTTAAGCTTGATCTGATAAACTGAGTTTTTCACTTTGGAATCACTGGAGAAGAGCAGTCTGGGCAATGTCCATAGGGATTATGACACTGTGAAATGTCCTGTGATATAGTACAATGTGCCAAAGCAACTGAATACTCAACAGACATGCAGCAAACTGCTTGTATGATACAGGAAGTGTTCAAGCAAAACATGAAACATGCACATAGGTTTAGAAAAGCCCTATTATATTCAGGTATAGAATTAAAGAACCACGATACAGACCAATATCTAGGCTGCTGCAGGTTTAAGTACTAATACTTATGATTATTAAGATATTGAAAAACAAATAAAAATAATTTATATCAAAACAAATAGTAAGTTTTTTTCTGAAAATATATTTTAGTTGTTAATTAGGAAACAGGGAAATACGGTTTCATCACAGTTTGTATTAAAAATTTGAGAAGTAATATGAAAGCTTTACATTCATTATTGTTGAAGAAAATTAAAATATTTTCAGGATATTGTATTCATGCATTTGTTATGCACAGAATAGTGAATTAAGACCAGATTTAGTGCTTTATCTTTTAAATAGATACTTGCAAGTGGTTTATATTCTTTTTTTTTCTTAAGTAACATTACATTTTCTGGAGCTTACTTTTTCTCTATATCTATATCTAGATATAGATATATTTTTTGTTGTTGCTGTTGTTGTTGTTGTTATTGTTTGATTTTGGTTTTGGTTTTGGTAACAGGAAAATTGAACTGAGGACCATGCACTTACCATGCAGCTGGGGCACCACAGCGCTAAATCACTGGACCCTCTTCCTCTAGAAGTGAACATTTGATTACTATCTTAATCAAAACATAAATAGCTTCCTTATCATGTAGCAGCATTTTCCTAGAACTTGACAACAATACATTTAGTTACTCTGTTTGAAATTCTAAGGCAAGAAAAAAGAGATATAAATGTTTCTAATTTATTATTCTGTATGGTTAATACTCCATTATGTGAAATTTACCAAAAAAGCTATATCTTATTTATCCAGTTTCTGATTAATGGGTATGTGATCTCTTCCTTAAAAGGCACCAATAAACTCAATTTATTTATTTTTTTTTTTAAGGTTTTTTGAGACAGGGTCTTGCTTTGTAGTTCAGGCTGGCCCTGGGCTCAGCCTCAAACTCACATCACAGCAATCCTCCTGCCTCTGCCTCCCGAGTTCTGGGATTACAGGCATGAGCCACCACGCCTGGCACTGTGGTATGTGGTACTGGTTGTTGCTGGGCACGAGTCTCCACGCCCAGTATAGTATGTGATTACCAGGGATCGAACCCAGGTCCCTGCACCCGCAAGACAGGCACCGGAACCACTGAGCTAAATCCCCGGCCCAAACTCAATTTATTTTTAAAAAAGAAAGAGATAAAAAGAAACATAAAAGAAAAAAGTATAGATAAAAACTTCAACGAATTCTGGTTTAATTAATTCTGTAGTAACACTATTAAATAGCATTTAGATTTACAGTGAGACAATTTGATATTTTAGTGAAGTCTACTACATGGTCTGTAGATTAATGTTGTCATTTCTTTCAGGGAAACTTTTGGACTTTGTAACTCAGTCCATTAAAATGGCTATAAACACAAGCACATGACTTGGGATCTAACCTCACTCTTTGGTACCTTTATTTATTATTCAAATATTAATTTTAAAACATTTCACATTATTTTGTTTTGCCAAGAACTTAAGGTGATGACTGTCCCCTTAACATTTTAAATGTATAATAAATTATCGCTAACCACAGTGCAGTCCTGCATATCCAGAAAGTCTAATCATCTTTCCTGACTGAAATTTATGCTCTTTGAATAGTAATATTCCTTTTGTCCTCCCCCAGTCCCTAGCATCGATCATTCCACATTTCATTATAAGAATCTGAGTGTTTTATATACTTCCTAGAAGTGACTTGTCTTCCTCTTACTAGCTTCTGTCACTTCTACTGATGTCCTGAGAATACCTTCATGTTTTCATATATTGCAGGATTTCCTTGTTTTAAAGGCTGAGTATTATTCCACTTCTGGTGTGAACCATGTTTTCTTTCTCCATTCATCTGTCATTGCACATCTGGGTTGTTTTTTATTCTTACCTGTTACACAGCAGTAAATTTAAAAAATTTACTATCTCTGAAATCTTGGTTTCAGTTATTTTCATAAATATTCCATTTCAGAAATGGGACTGTTAGGATATACGATTCATGTTTTTAAAAATCCTCCCAACTGCTTCCTATTGTGATTTATTTTATTCTCCAAACAATGTGCAAACCTTCTAACTTCTCTACATCCACACTGATACTATTACATTAAAAAAATTATACCCATCCTGGAAAGTGGGAGGTGATATCTTATGTCAGTTTTTATTTAAATTTCTCTGATGATTGATAATATCAATATTTTTTTCTTATAGCTGTCAGATATTTGTATGACGTTTTCAAGCAAACCTTTATTCAAGTACTTACCTGACTTAGAATCAGATCATTAGAAAGACAGGAGGATCGCCAGGAGTTAAAGGCCAACCTGGACTACTATAGTGATTTCAAAGCCAACCTGGACTGCATAGCAAGACCTTGTCTCAGAAAAACAATAAAATAAAATAAAATAAAATCAGATTACTAGGATTTTAGTTTTGTTTGTTTTTCTGCTCTTGACCTCTAGGAGTTTCTTACAATTTTTAAATCCCTAATCGGATATAATGTTTACCATTTTTTCCATTCCATAGGTGTCTTATTCACTCCATTGATGATTTCCTTTCTTATACAAGAGCATTTTACTTTGATATATCCCACTTATTTATTTTGTTTGTTTGTTTGTTTGCTTATATTTTAAAAAGAACATTTTTATTTAAGGACAAAATTACACAGTGATACATCAGTTCACAAACTTAATTCACTCCCGACTTCTGTGGAAGATGGGTTCTATTGTATTCTTTCCCCATATGTTGTTCACTAACAAAAGTTAAATTTTCCTGAACACTTCTATTTGCAAACCAAATTGTTCATAAACACCAGCATTCATGAACCAAAGTACTACTGCTTATACTTGTTATATAAACTAATTTTGAAGTATTTATGCATTGTGGAGTGACTAAAGCTAGCTACTTTTTATATACATACATACATATATATATATATATATATATTACTTCATATCTTTATCATTTTTGTGGTGAGAATGTATTTATTTTCAGCAATTTTTTCAAGATACATGATCATTGTTATTCAAATTAATTCTCTTGAATGTATTCCTTCTCTGACTCACATCTCAGACACCACCCTGAAACACCCAAATCCCTGATAAACATGATTCTATTTTCATTTCTTAACATTACATAAATGAGAGATATTATACAGTGTTTATCCTTTTGTATCTGCATTATCTTGCTTACATGATGTCCCCTGGCTCATCCATGTTGTTGCAAATGATAAGATTCTGTTCTTTTTATTGTCAAATTGTATTGCACTGTGTAATGATGCCTCATTTTCTTTATTCACTTTGCCACTAATGAGCACTGATACTTTTTCCTGTATCTTGAATGGTATAAATAATATGACAGCATACATGAGAATGAAGATGTATCTTTGACAAGCTGATTAATTTCCTGTAGATGTGTCTAGTAGAGGGACTGCTGGATCATGTGGGAGTTCTATTTCTAATTGTTTGAGGAATCTCCATGTTACTTCCAATAATGACCATGTTAAGCCTCATCCCCCCAGCAATGCTGTCTGCATCTTCACAAAGCCTTCTGTCCTTTGTCTTCTTCCTAGTAGCTGTTCAATGGAGGTGACGTACTGATAGCGTATGGTAACTGAGCATGTTTTCATACTTCTGATAGCTATTTGTCCAGCTGGTAAAGTGATTATTCAAGTTCTCTGTGTGTTTTAAAATTGAATCATTTTCTTGTTGTTAAGATGCTTGAGTCCCTCAAATATTGTCCATATCAATGTACCACAAGACACAGAGTTGGCAAATATTTTCCCAGGTATGTAAATTATGTTAATTATTTCTTAAAAAGGAAGCTTTTGGTTTTAAAATTTAGGCTTCAGAGTTATAATTTTAGCAGATCACAAATTGTTTTAAGTTTTTACTGTAGACAGTAGATACTTCTTAAGTTCTTGCAAAATAAATTCATGTTTACATTACTTTTTTTTTTCCAGTTTAGGGGAATTAACTCAGGAACTTTGGACTGGATTATACTTCCAGCTCATTTTTATTTTAAGATAGACTCACATTAAGTTATAATAATTGGCCCAGGCTAAGACTGAACTTGAAATCCTCTTCCTTCTGTCTCAGAATGCTGGGATTACAGGTGTGGCTGATCATACCTGGGACTACCTGATTTTCTAAAATAATAGATGCTTAGTATTATCTCTCCTTTTAGAAGACAGTTCCAATTCTTCTTCTTACATATCTGTAATTAAACATTTAATTAAACTTGATAAGTATCAACTTTATCTATTTTACTGCACAGTTTATTTACAATGCATTGCATCCATCTCAAGCCTTGCTGTCAGAATCCCAGCTCTGTCACTCGCTAGTGGTGAGACTTTGGTTTATGTGAACCATGTCTAAAGTGGTTATCAGATTGCTACAAAATAAAAATAATAATAATGTTTACTTCATTCATTTTAATAGTTTAATATATGTAAAGCTTTTGGAGAGTATATTAAGGGATATAATTTCTTTTATCTATTTGCAAACCCCATGAGGACAGAGGACAGACTTTTGTTTGTTTTGTTGTAATACATCTCATGCCTAAAAAAGAAAGGCCTGTGTACAGTTGGACTTGAGAAATGCAGGTTGAATTAGCACCTTTTAAAACAAAAAATATAAATGCAGGCTTCTATTCACAGCCAGTTTATGATGCTGCTAGCATTGACCAGGGTTATTAAACTCCAGATGTTTAATCTTCACCATGGGAACATCTTAGACATTTGAGTAACTAGTGTGTAGATATGTCATGAGATGAAACTAGATGTCCAGATGTTTTCCTAATCATAGTCAACATTTGCTGTAGGCATTGATATATAAATTACCTAACAGGATTCCCTCACTGATAGAGGAAAACAGAAGTTCAGCTGAGACATGTTCATTCAACCTTATTCTCTAACATTCACAAACAACATCTAGACAAAAACTAATGTAAAGTTAGTTTACAAACTCATAAAAAGATTCGGAACATGACATTGAAACAAAGTGTTACCTGAATGGATAATGGAATGAGTAGCTGATCTTTCTTAGTTAAAATGTGTAAATGAGTATGATAATACTAATGCTTCATATATAGTAGATAAAAAATTTAAATAAAACATGTAAGATATGGCTTCAAGATCAACACAGATGGCCCTGGAGGTGTGTCTTTCCCTTTGCTGTTGTTGTTTTATGACTCATACAAAATGAGCCTTAAACTTGAGTGATCTATTAAGTCTCCCTTGAATCCTCAACATACAACTTTTCTTAAGAAAATGTCCATGTCCTGCTTATTTTTTGTTTCCAGGGACAAAATTTGGCTTAACCACTTTATTAATGGTAATGTCCAGTGGTATAACTGAACAAGAAAAATAATGTAGGTAGTCAAATTTGGGGTTTTTTAACAGTACTGTACTGAATTTTAGTAGAGGTATTCTTTCACAACCTGTTAGGGTTTACATCCAGAATTTCTCTTGAAGGTTTCATGTTCAGAAGTAGAGCTTTTACAAGGTGATGGGATCATGGGCTACAGTAGTCACCAGTGTATTAATCCATTGATATAAATAGATGCACTATTAACAGAGGACGGCTTTTCAGAAGAGATGCATCACTGAGGAGATGCCTTTGGAGATATGTGTCCCTTTGCAGCACCTCCTTCACATCTCTCTTTCCAGTTACATGAGACAAGCAGCTTTTCTCTACTGTACTCATCTACCATGGTGCTTCTGCCTTGAATCCAGCTAGCCATGAACCAAATACCCTGAACCATGAGTCACATTAAACTTTTCCTGTCATCCGTCTTGAGTAGTTTGTCTCAGCCATGGGAAAGTGACTGATATAAAATATAGGTAAGATAAAGTGAGGGGAACAATGAAAGAGCTGATAGGTCTTCACAACTAATATTTTTCAAGGAATGACTCATGGAATCTTGAACCGTCTCACTCATTTTTTCATTTTCTTTTTGTGGGTTTTTTTTTTTTTTTTTTTTGGTTAAATTTGATTTTTTTAGTTAAATAGGTCTTAGGTGGAGTTTCTCTTTAAATTTTAAAATCTATTTTTTTAATCATTAAGACTGAATTGAGTACCTTATTCTTTCTCAGATCCTCTGCTAGGTACTAGTGTTACATAAAAAGTGAAAGAAAACACTTCTCATGCCGTTGTCTTGTTTCTGAATATTTCATAGTGAAAGGCTAAGGATAAATGTCCTAATGATAGCATAATATAATCAGCCGTACTTATAGAAAAGAGAAAGCAAATCAATTAGCCTGAACAAAAGCTAGAAATCTGGATGAAAATGAATATTGGTATTAGAGCATAATAAATTACTTGATGACTGATTTGCTAAGTGGATAATCACCAGAAGAAAACTCCAGGCAGCAGACATAGCAAGGGCACACTGTGCTGATTCTGAGCTGAAACGGTCCTTGTAATCCTATACCAGTCTTCAAATTCTGGAATCTTCCAAGAATATTTCATCAACCATGAATTTCATTGGTAGAAATACTCATATTGGGTTTTCTGTCCATAACTGGTGCGTACCTGGTATTACAGAGCAGTACATGTGCTGATGGTTTCCTGTACGCTTGCAGGAGAGCAAGACTGCTGAGACCTCTCCTACTGCAAAAAGCAAGAAGGGGTTATTGGCCAAGAGAGGTGCATGCTGTGCTCTGTCTCCACCTGATTCCCCAGTGCCAGTAAACAGCGTTCAGTCTATTAGATGTTAATACACTAGCGACCGCCATGGCTTACTGACCGTGATAGCTTTTGGGCATTATTGTCTCTCACTTACCTTAGAATACAAGTTCCATTCTAGTTACCCGATTTATCATGCTCAATGACTGGGTTCAAATGTAACAGTCATTTTTTTAGATTTTAAGAAGTTTCATTTCATTGAAGGATATACCTTGCAGGTTCTGATGACATAAATATGCTGAGCAAGTATCAGAGATGCAGGTGACTTCATAGAACAGGCACAGATGTGAGCACATGTGGGACGTCACCTAAGGCAAAAGGAAATCATGAGAAGAGGGTCAGTTCTCTTTTCAGTTAAGTTCTGGTCTCCTGTGAGTCTGACTGTAGAGGATGAAATAATTAGTAAATAGGCACAAATGAGACTTGGAGAAGAAGCTAAGCTTGGGTCTGATCCATGCTACTCTGGGCAGCAAAGATGGCAGACCCAAGCTTGCTACACCTTTTATTCAGTACCTTGAATCCAGGAATCTATAAGTCACTCAGAGGACAGCATGTAACCAATGTCAGGACATCAGATGTAACAAATATAACAAGTCCCTCAGAACCAGCATGTTTAGTACATCAAAACAAAAGAGCCTCAGTGTAGTTCTGCCCAGAAGCATCACAGCACCTAGAACCATTGGGGTCTTTCTTGTTTCCAAAGGCAAAGATAGAGTCAAGTCCTCAAGTCTGCATATGTCATACCTGGTCTTCAGGAAGGAAAGCTCAGCCCAGTCATAGTCCCAATTGTCCAGTTAATTTTCCTAAAGGGGGTTGCTCCTGACAGTCTTCTTGTTCTGTCCGAGGTTCCTCGTAGTGCACACCAGCTGATTAGTCTGCTATCACAGTGCCTCTTTCTTTCCTCTCTTGCTTCTCTTCTCTTTCAGTTTTTCTTAGGGATGTTGTTGAAAAGAACTGCTGGATTGCGACCTGCTTAGATAGGATCTGAACTAGGCAGAGCCTATTTTATCTGAGCATTTAGTTTTCCACATCACCATGATTTATTAGGATTCTACTTCCTTGTGACTTTTGCCCCTATAAATTATATTACTTTCCAACACTCAGACAATTTCCATTCAAAGCAATGTGTCACTGTTACAGTATTTAACTGCTCTAGACTGTTTAATCAAGGAGTTTAAGTGGAGAGCCAAGTGCCTTTTTTTTTTTAGAATTAAAAACCCATATTTAATTGAATGGAATTAAATACCCAGATCCATAAAGGGACAAATTATAAGAATATAAAGTGATTAGCACTATAGTTTGTTTCATATTTAACCTATGATATCAGGTAACAGTGAGAACAAAATAAAAAAAAAATAAGTCACTGACCTTTAGTAAAATATTTTTCTTTTCCAGTTGAAAGTGTTTTACCTGACCCAAAACTAAATCTTTGTATTTTACATCCAGAAGACATGAAAGATTGAATCAAATTTTGTAATGGGTGGTGATCACAATATAAAGACTCAGATTTTAGATAAACATATCTTTTTTGCATTATTTATGCAAACTGTATTCTTGCAACTGTATTCTTCTTTCATCTCTGTATTCTGTCATAATATTAGGAACTGTATTTCGGCTGATTCTGTTCACATTGTGGGGGAGACTGCATCATACCATGACCTTGAGCCTGAGGCTCTAGATTCTCATAGACACGTTTGCCTGAGTCTCTTTCATTCCTCTTTTCTTGGCTCTTTGCACTCCGGTGGGTCTGTTTGTGTCTTCCTTTCTATCACTGTGGAGTGGAGAGGTGTTTCCCAAGGCCATGCGTTCCCTTTTCTGACATATTCAGCGACCCAAAAAGGAGCACGCAAAGGCCCTCTGCTCCACAGCGTCCAAACATTCAGGACTTTTTGTGTAAGAGTCAAGAGGCCACTACTCCCACCAGCTGCATGGTCCAGGAAAATTTTGCTTTTTGTTTTCTAGGAAGAGAGGTCCCAAAAGTGTCATGGCAAGAATTCTCTTTCTCAGATATTTCTGAAGATACACTTTATATTTCTATTAACAATTCAAAATGATCTAGGAGTGTATCTTTCTGATGGTAACAGTAGAATATATGAGACTTTGTTCTTCTAAAGCAGTAAGCAATGCAACCAACAGCTGCTGCGTAGAGAACACGTGTTTAATACATAACTGCACACATGGTTTGATGAGATGAGTATTATTTTTGTTTGTACCTTATCTATCCGTGTCTGACCAGAGCAGGAAACTTGTAGTGCATGACTCAAGGTAGATGAACAATCTGAGGTCACTGAAACAAAAACTCATTCACCTTAAAGGAAGTGGGCATACAAATTTTTAAAGTTCTACAAATATATTGAACCTTGAAAAACAATAGTTTCCATGTGTACATTGTACTAGGTACTCTCATTAGGGGTTTACACATATTAAATGACTTCCTATGATTCAGTACTGGGCACTCAGACATGAACCTGACTGAGTTCATTTACTGAAGATTGAAGTCATGATTTGAACACAGATGCCCAGGGATTGTGCTCTTAACTATTTAATGATCATAGCACAAGCTTGGGTAATATTATATAATGTAACATGAAAGAGAAAATTCAGAGCCTGGGGAAACAGTAAGATGAGAGAAAATAACCCAGAGTATTTATATTATTCTTGTAATCAAATTTAGCTTAAAATGATCAAATAATCTATCCCACATGAAATATATTTAAAATATTTTAATAATAAAGATTTTCCCATATTAATTTTTTGTTTTCATTTTCTCTAGGATTTTACTTACTCTTGTGTTTGATAAATCTCTATTTCTTAAGCAAAGTCTTGTAGTTTTCAAAACCTGACTTTATAGAATGGAAAGTAACTTACTAGCTCAAGAATTACAATGTTTCCTCTTTTTTAGCTTCTTCAAATCAAAGCT
Organism: Petromus typicus; assembly: GCA_004026965.1. Lineage (NCBI taxonomy): Eukaryota > Metazoa > Chordata > Mammalia > Rodentia > Petromuridae > Petromus > Petromus typicus. Next base: position 32,634 of record PVIR01015385.1, read on the forward strand.
AGAAATTTCCATACTAAAAATACAAATATTCTTAACACCTTGAAGTTATTAGACGTTTTATGATTTGAGCTATTTTTATTTCTAGAAACAATAAAAAAATCAATGCTATTTTGATATAACTAATTTGAGCAAGACTGTTTTCAGCTCAGATTTGGAAAAAAGAACATTGTGCAAATTCTAGGAATATAATTATTCAATGTACTATAGTTAAAATAGTGAATTATATATCATATATATTTATATATATATAAAACATGTTTGCTGCTCTTTAAAATTATCTTGAGCTCTTTTCTTTAAACAATGTCTAATGAAATACAGCTCATCATTATACAAACTAATTCCTTGATTAAAAGTCATTTTTGTGTGTTTCCACAGTCCAAAAATATACTAAAAATGACCTGGGGACCTTGTGTCTTTTAACTAAAATTTACTATAAAAAATGAAGCTTTGGTAATATATCTTAGGTTTTCACATATTTTAACTGAATAGTTCTATAAGATCAAGCTGTTTACGAAAAAAAATCTATTCTATTTACCTCCTCACAATAATATATTTATAGTTAAGTATAACATTATTTGTGGAATATTTAACATTTTTTCTTTCTTTAATGATTTTTCATGTTATCAGTTTAGTGACATTAAATAATGCTTTAACATAATATATTTCCTATCAAACTGTGGTGTCTTTTGTATATTATCTTTACTGGGAATATTTCCCAAGAGGTTTTCGAGCATACATATTCATAATTTAATGTCAGCACTTCAGAAGAGCCAATAATATCGCATTTTGAAAATTCCCGTCCTGGCTGCAATGTTGTTAAAGAAGCTAATGTAGAACAATGCTGTGGAAAAGGCCATACATGTACCTCAAGGGTTTTCCATGAAACCATAACATGGAACTATTGTCTTGATCTTCTTGCCTTTAAAAAAATAAATAAAACAAATTACAGTGAACCACACCTACCACTGTGCTTCATATCTTAGGTCCAAGCCAAAGGTGAAGTTAATATCTTAAAATGTTGAACAGTATTCTTTTTTTTTTTTTTTTTTTTTTCATGTCACAGCAATCCTCCTGCCTCTGCCTCCCGAGTGCTGGGATGACAGGCGAGTGCTGGGATTACAGGCGTGAGCCACCACGCACGGCACTGTGGTATATAGTACTGGCTGGCGTGAGTCTCCACGCCCAGTATGGTATGTGGTTCACCGGGGATCAACCCGAGTCCTCGCACTTGAAAGACAGGCGCCGGAACCACTGAGCTAAATCCCGGCCCCTCGAGCAGTATTCTTGAGCAATTTAAACATTTCTGATATGGATACATTTCCTCAAATAAAGCTCTCTGACTTGGACATCAATACTTCTGAATGTGCAAACTGAAATGTCAGCCTCATGCGATCACCTCTTTTATTTATGGATACATCATTCGGACTCACACTGTAGTGTCAGCAGGAAAAAAGCACCTATGTGAATATAGATTTCAAGCAGTTTCTATTTTGAGTGTTTGATGAGAAGGACTGTTGGAGCATTTTTGTTGGGTGGATGTTTATGTTTGTATTTTTTAAAAATTATCTTTATTGGTACATTATGAATACATATTATAATTGCATTCAACATTAAGAGTTTGTACCAGAATATGACATGACTTGATTCTCATTTTTTTCCCTTTTTCCCCTGCCTCCCCCAACCCGCTATATACACAATCTTTGTTTTCTTTTTTCTTTATTATTACCATATTCATTTTCCCCTCATTGTTTACCCTTACACTCTTTCCTTTTAAATATTTTCTATTTCACAATATCAACTATACATAGTACAACTCATTTACAACTTCATTTTCTCATGCCAGAGAAAAGATATGATATTTATACATCTGTGACTTGTTTATTTCACTTATGAGGACATCCTCAATTGTATTTTTTTTTTTAATCTGAGAGATTACAAGGGATTTCTTTTTACTGGGTGATTTTATAGCCCAAACATTAGAGTAATGACAGGCATGGTTTGCTGGCTGTGTGTGAGCTCCTGTGTATCTATTTCAGTTTCAAGGTGGCATTTAGGAGAACTTGCTGGCTAGCCCTTTCTAATGGAAGAGTCACACGGGTAGCTCGGGACTGGATTAGAATGATAGACTCTCTTTACTACTTTCAAGAACAAAACTCAGCCCACCACACGTAAAGGACTCGTATGATCTGTACCAGTCTTTTACCAGTTATCAGTTTACAAAAATTAATAATTTCCCTTCAGAAGAGTCCAAAAGTTAAATAATTGACCATTTTCATCATTAAAATGCTGTGTAACATCTGTACTGGAAAGGAATGGAAGGAATTTATCATCATTTAAAGAGAAAGGCATATTTTATTTTAAAACTCAAATTCTAGTTGCAGAACATTAACCCAGGGAAACATAATTTTGAATTTCCCTTTCCATGTATAAACTTCTTCCTACACTTCTGTATATTAATGCTATGTAGATAAAATTCAGCATCATAAATCTCACTTGAATTTGAGTAGTATGGTCTTACTGTACTAAAGACAACCAAGATTTCATTTTAACTGTTTGAGAGAATGTATGAATTGTGAAGTACGCCGTGCAGTCCCAGCTATGTCATAATTACATAGGTGCACGTTCTTGCGTTTATGTCTTTTAGCATCTCCGTCAATTAAACTCTTGGTGGATGACCCAATCGTCGTAAATCCCGGAGAGGCCATCACGTTAGTGTGTGTTACGACAGGAGGAGAGCCTGCTCCCTCTCTCACCTGGGTCAGGTCCTTCGGGAACCTGCCTGAGAAAACCGTTCTGAATGGAGGAACTTTGACCATACCTGCCATCACTTCCGAAGACGCCGGCACTTATAGCTGCCTTGCAAATAATAATGTTGGAAACCCTGCAAAAAAGTCCACTAGCATCATCGTGAGAGGTAAGTTTGCCTGGGAAGTATTACAACGTAGATTTCTCTGTCAGTTGGGTATAGGGAAGCAACCACTGTATTTTGATTTATAACTGTACCCTCAGATATTTTACATATAATGTGTCATAAGGAGAAGACTGCTTATAAATAATGGTATAGTGTCTAATTGTAAGAGGAGCATAAAAAATTTAAATCTTAATGGCAGTTTTTTATATTTTCAGTAAAAAAATTTTCATAACAAATTCCTAGTGTTCCACTGAATAATTCTATATGTTCTTAGTGCAAATAAATGATTGAAAAGAAAATGTAGCACAGAACATAAAACATTTTTATGCAGATTGTATATTCACTTAGAATCTCAGTGACTGTATTTAGCCAGAATTTCATAAATATTTATTGAATCTCTACTAAAGCAAAGCTTTGAATTGTGAAGTTATTCAGAGTTCTATAAAACAATACTCCCTACCCAAGGATTCTGCTTTCAGATAGTTAAAATTATATATGCATACATATACACATGTGTATGAAGTGAGTTATATTGTAATGATTTTTAGCAAGCATAAAAAAAGATAGAATTTTTTTTTTTTTAGGTTTTTTTTTTTTTTTTTTTTTTAGGTTTTTTAGACAGGGTCTCACTTTGTGGTTCAGGCTGGCCCCAAGCTCAGCCTCAAACTCACATCACAGCAATCCTCCTGCCTCTGCCTCCCGAGTTGCTGGGATTACAGGTGTGAGCCACCAGGCCCGGCACTGTGGTATGTGGTACTGGTTGCCGCTGGGCGTGAGTCTCCACGCTCAGTAGGGTATGTGGATACCGGGGATCGAACCCGGGTCCTTCCGCTTGTAAGACAGGCGCCGGAACCATTGAGCTAACTCCCCGGCCCAAAGATAGAATTTTTAAAAATGCATTTCTAGTCATTTTGGGCTCAGGCTGTGAGGAATATCACATGACCTATGCATTAGTCTGAGAAAGGCCTAGAGAGTGAATAGGGGGAAAGATATGAAAAAGTCCGGAATGGAAAAGGTGAAGCTCATGGGCGGGGCAGCAGTGCAGGGTGGGTGCTCAGGGTGCAGAAGCAGCAAGCTGAAGTGAGCCTGCTGCCAGGCGGCGTGCTGGTGCAGGAGCTGGAGGAGCTGCTCTTCCTCCTTCTGCGGGATAGAAAGAAGTGAGGGGGAACTGCGGAGATCGGAGATCGGAGATCGTGCGTTTCTTCCCGTCTCCTCTCGTCTGACCTGGACTGAGGCTGGAGGGTGGAGGAAGGTACTGATGCCGAGGGGATGAGAAGGGACTTCCACATGCCCAACATAACCTTTTTAGAATTCTAGTGAAGATTATTCATCGGGACAGATGTGATGGAATCAAAGCCTAACCCAGTATTTCAAGATCAACACCCGGCTTGGGGAAATATAGATCATGGTATTTTTAGCGACTGTGGTTTTCTTTTATTATCTAAATAGTTAGCAGTGTTTTACGGGATAATAATATACTGTACTCAAAATACTGTAGTGTCAATCAAAACACTATGATTAGGGCGCTGCCTCAAAATTGTACAGTACTCAGAAATCACACAATGCATCATCATTTTATCTATCGTTAAAATGAAACATACTGCAGTGAAGCACCCCTCATTCTGCTTCATGAGCTGGTATGTTACTGAGAGATCTCTTTCAAGTGTGTCGCTGTTTGATTTTCTACTAAGCCATGTGCAACTCTTTAACTTGCTTGAAAAGGTAAATAAAAGCCAAGTACTTGGGATTATTCACAAAAATTCACACTTAGAACTCAGCTTTTAATCAATTTTATTTGTGCGCCATGGAGAATCATTGTTTGTAGGATATTGTCCATTATGTCATGGAGAGTATTTATAATTTGGGGGTAAAATGATATTTCTGAGGTTCTCTTCGAAGTAAGCTCATTAGTATTGAGTGAGCTAGTTGGTGGCAGCTGTGAGGAGTTGCTGAATGTAAGATGCTGTCTAATTTCAGAAATGTTAAAATGCAAAAAGTGATCTCAACGAGACTTTATAATCAATAACATGTGACCTTTATCTCAATTGTTTCTTAAACATCTACTGTGTAACGACAGCACGGTAAAGACTCAGCAAGTGCAAAGGCTGCAAGATATTAACCAGAAGATCAGAGACTAATGCCTGCCCATATGGAGCTTATCATTCCACAAAGAGGACAGAAATGCAAAGAATAATAGATGAGGGGGAAAACAGAAAAAAAGATATGATTCATGAATGGAAGATTTAAGGACTAGTATTAATGAAAGGAGATTCTTTTCATTACCTGTCTGTGAATACAGACTTCTGTCTTCCTTCTACCTCAAATTTTTTAAAAGAAAAAATCGCTCAGTCCTAAGTGATTCTTTTTCCCTTTTTTTTCTTTGCTTTCTCAAAAAATATGATGGACTCTGCCAGATCTTTCTATCATGATTGTGAGATTAGTTCAACCACAAGGATTGCTATCTGTAAGTGTCATGGGTACACTGTTGAAACTTTTACTTCATTACTTTATCAAAGAACAGAGCTCCCTAAAGATTAATAATGCATTGAATGTAGTTTGCACATTAGGATAATTTGCAATAGTGAATCCAGATACAGCTGGTATGTTGCACAGCCAGGAATGTCTGTGCTCCAAGGCCTGCAATGTGGAACATGCAGGACTGCAAATCCAGAGAGATTTGCTCCAGCTTGCCCTGCCTGCACTCTTCGTCTGTGTGCCTACAAACGGAAGCTTCGAGCATGGACAGAAGTGAGATCTGAAATAAATAAAGCCATAAATTTATTTCTGTGATATATAATTTCTTTTTATGCATTTAATACTTCTGAACTGTACGTTTGCATAATCATATTATGAATGGGACTTCTTAGCAGTGGTATTTACACAGTTCATGTGGTTAAT
>PVIR01015386.1:0-38430 GCA_004026965.1 Petromus typicus
GTATCATGAAAAATCTCAAAGCTGCGGAGAAGGTAAAAGCAAGGAATATTCGGAATATTCATGCCCTTCAGCAGGACTCTATCACCTTCTCTTTCCCCACATGGCCTGGGCTTTGGACCATAATCAGAATCACAAAATGTCAGCCCTAAACATTTCAACACCCTTTTTCCAGAGGGCAATGACATTTCTCTGTATAACACGATGCCCACATCACACCCAAGTGGTTTAGCATTGGCCCAATAAAAATTATGTAACATTCTATCCATTAAAAAAATGTTTATAGAGATATAGAGCAGGGGAGGGAGCATTGCCTCGCCCTCACAAGGCCCTGAGTTTGATGTCTGGCACTAAAAAAACCTCAGCTCTCTCCCAAATGTCTCTCAGCTGCTCACCCCCGCTCTGGATCCAGAATCCAGTCACTGATGGAGGATTCACATGTCACTGTGGCCCACCTCCTTCAGTAATCTAGAAGTCTCCTAGCTCAAGAGATCAGCTGTGACATCAGCCAGTTGCCCCACAGAAAGTCCCGACTCTGGGTTCAGGGTGTAGCACTTGCCTAGCACAAGCCGGGTCCTGAGTCTAATCCCCAGCACTGCAATAAACAAAAACTAATCCCTACTGTTTTGTTTTTGAAATGGGGTCTTGTTATATTGTTGGGGCTGGCCTTGAACTCCTGAGGTCAAGCAATCCTTCTACCTCAGCTTCCCAGGTAGCTAGGACTACAGTACGTAATACCATGCCCAGTTCCTATTGTGGTTTGGGCTCAAACCCAGTGCGCAGGGGTCTGAGTTCTGGCACAGACCCGTCTTGCCATTTAACGTTGGCTGTTGGATGATCCTGGACCCTCTGCCTGTAACCACAGCTGGGGAAAGCTCAGCACCAATACAGCCTGATTGGAATCCTTCCTTTTACTAGGAAATCCAGAACACTGGTCTACACACTGGCACGGAGGGAGTGTAGCTCCCCACCTTGGGAGGGCCCAGCTCTGCCTCTTGACTCTGCTGGCTCGGCATTCTAGGGAGCAGGGTCACCCGGATCCCCGTGAGGGGCCTGGAAAGGGGTCGGACAGCATGATCCTGAGCGGAGGGACCTTCCCTGCACAGATCTCGCCTTCATTCCTTAGGCTGCTCTCTGCCTTGGGCCCCAAAACGGGCCACCTGGGGGCTCCAATGTGGAGGGTCCCCGCCCACGGGATCCATTTCAGCAGCTGCCGGCAGCTGCCCCGGGCTCCAGATCCTTCTCAATAATCAGCTTTGTGAGTCAGAGGCGGCAGCTGCCCCAGACTGCCCAGGCCTCCCTAGGAAAGACAGGATTGGATTAGATGGGACTGGTTAATGGAAAAGGAAGAGGGGGAGGGGAGTTAGGCGCCACTAGCCCGTTCTCTCCCTCTGGGCAGTGACTTCCAGCAGATGGCAGGTGGGTGCCCACCGCCTCCAGCCTTCCCAGCCTGTTGACCTTCAGTTCACTAAAGCAGAATGAAGGCAGCCGGCACAGGGCATCACCTTCGGCTTCCCACTCGGCCTGTTATTTTCCTCAGGAGTCCTTCTTCCCGCTGCCCTCTGAGCTCAGGCAACGTGAGCATCAGGAGAAAGCACTCGAAACTCTTGGAAATACCCAGGTCTATTTCAGGGCCGTTTTTAGCCAGCTGCTGCTTCTGTCGCTTCCACCACTGGGGCAGCTGGAGAGGACACAGAGATATTTGTGTCCCCTACTCCCTGACCCCGGGGCCTTATGACAGGCCAGCTCAGACATGGCTGGGGAGCCCGCCATGGTAGCACACATCTGTCATTCTGTAACTCTTGAGAGGCTGAGGCAGAAGGATTACAAATTCAATCCTGACTGTAGCAGTTTAGGGAGACCCTGTTTCAAATGAAGAAACGGTGGCTGGGATGCAGTTCAGTGCCAACGTGCTGAGTTAAATCCTGCTCCCCTCCACTGCTGGAGGACCTGAGCCTCCAAGGGAGGAAACTGATTTATAAATTCTCTGGCCGTGAGGGGGGGGTCCCCTTTGGGCAGCCCGCACAGGACCCCAACTCCTTTTATTGTCCCTATTCTTCAAAGCACCCGCTTTTCTTAGAGAATGTGAGATAACCAGGACAGGGGCTCCTACTTCATCACCAGCCATTGGATCTGGTACATTAGACATTGCATAGGCCGAGGGCCCAAGAGTCTATGAAAAGAGCTGTCCCCAAAAGCTCAGGATGTGACCGTGGGCCCTGAAATGCCACCCAAGACTCCAGTCTAGATAGATCTTGCTGCTGGTGCAGGAAGGGTGAGAGCAGAAACGGCGCAGGTGGAGAGGCAGCGGTTGGCCCGAGGTTAGTCCAGGCGTCTTCTCCTGTGCCCATGGGCCAAGCGTGAGGCCGGGACCCTAAAGCACTGGAGCCAACTGAACAGTGTGGCACATGTCCAAACCCCTCCCCCAGCCAGGACAGCAGGCCCAGCTCCATCTTCTCTGGGGTGCGTCCAACTGCCCCCCTCGGGCTGGGTAGGAGCCACTCTAATGACACAATTAGTCACCCACTTGTCAAGCCAACCAGCCTGCTCAGAAGGGGTCTGGCATAAAGAAAAATGGCACTGAGCACAGTCCCCTCCCCTGGGGACCCCACTCCAGTGTTACCCATTGTGTCCCGCGAAGGGCAGAGTGGGCATTCTCGGGCACTCTGACCCCGTCCCTGCCACCCACCTCACTAGCAAAGGCGCTCAGGGAAAGGGCAAAGTGTTGCAAGGAGGAGGTGGCCTGCGCTAGCCAAGGGAGTGCAATCTCCGGCGGTGGGTCAGGTTTCCAGCTAAGAGATTCATGTGGAAGAGCGCGGGCCGGCTGGGAGTGGGCAAGGGATGTCCGGAAGGGCGCCAGGCCACAGCGATGGCGACACGAGGGACCCCGGGCAGAGGTGGGGAGGCCGGCCTGCGAGTGTCTGAGGCTGAGGGGCTGGGAGGCAGGCCAAGGCCCACTTGAGGCCTGAAAAGGACAATAAAAACGACTGCAGCGGTCATGTCCAGTCCTGGGGCCTCAAAAATGCCACATCGACTCTGGAATGTGGATTTCAAGTTGGCCTAAGAGGCGGCTTTCCTCCCCCTCACCTCGCCGAAGTACTCTATTTCCAACATCCAGACAACTCCTACTGCGGGTCTCAACAGAAGCCACGTGCGTGTGGATTTGGGGCTGGTGGGCGCCAGCACGAGGGGAGGGGGCGAGCGGAACTGCCGGCGGCAGGAGGCCGGGGCGGCGCAGCGGCCTCGAACCGACCAGACCCAGCCCCGGCAGCTCCCCGCGCCCAGGGGCGGAGGCGGGGTGGAAAGAAACAAGCAAACTCCAGCAGATCGTCAAGGGCCGCACTTTTGGGGGAGGATGTGTGCCTGACGGCTGAGACTTTGCACGCCCAGACCCTCGCTTGCTCTCCCGGGGCTCGCGGGGGCCAGGGCCGGGGAGACAGTGGGGGCGCGGCCCCCCGGAAGGGGGCCTGTACTCACCTGCCCGGCCTCGGCCATCAGATCCTCCGCCTCTGTGGGCGCCGCCGCGGGCTCTTCAGGCTCCTCCGGGCCTTCAGGTTCTTCAGGTCCCGAGGGCTCTGGGGCGCAGGGGCTGGGCGGCACGGGGGTCCCGGGGGCCTCGGCGGGGGGTGCAGGCTCCGGGGCCGCCCTGCGCCGCAGTAGCAGCCAGGCGAGCAGCAGCGCTAGCACTGTGACCAGCGCAGGAAGAGTGGCCAGCAGCTCGGCCGGCGCCTCCATCGCGCCGCGGCCGCCCAATGCTGCCCACTCGCCGGACCCCGAGGGAGCCCGCCGCGCCCGGCCGCCAAGCCCGCCCCTGGGCGGAGCCTCCACATTTCCACGCCCCCGGGTGGGTGTGGCTTGATGCTGGGAGGCGACCCCTCACCCCAGGGGGCGTAGGGGCGTAGGCCCGGCCTGGGTGGGAGGCTTTGGACCACAATTTAATCTGGTTGTCTGAGCTCAACTCGGTTTGCAAACCGGTGAGAGATCTTTGCTTCTCAGGTGCCCGGAGTAGTATCTCCCAGCATCACCTTGGCCTGGCCTGCAAGTACAGGAGCGAGCTGGGAAGGGAGGAGTGGGAAGGTTCATTAACCCAGAACGGGCCAAGGACACGGTGGCCCGATTGCTTGGGGAGACAACCAGTACCGATTATGAAGGCTCGCTGCTCTGCTCTCGGCCGTGTTGTGGGCGGATCAGCTGCCTATATTCCTGGGCACTGATGTAAATGCTTCCACCTGTGGGCTGGAGGTGGCCACGGTCCGTCCTTCCTAGGCTGAAGGCTCCAGCCTTCCACACAGGCCCCACTGTGACAGGTTTCTGCCTAAAGGCTGGAATTCAGCGCCAGGTCCCGGGAGTAAACACTATCTTCGCGCACACTTCCGGAATGGGTGTGGGTGGGTAGGAGCTCAGAATGAAGGAAAGGAGGGCTGCTTTTGCTTCTCCAAATTCTTCCAGGATGTTGTGGAACAGGGTGATATTAGATAGAAATATGCTGTGATTGGAAACATACTTCCCTACCATTCGCCACCCAATAAGAACACTGCTGTTTGTCAAGTACCAGCTCAAGAACAGGGTACACGTCAAAAGCAGGGTAGCTGAGCAAGCTGACACATATCTGTAGTGCCAGCTACTAGGAAGGCTGAGGCAGGAGAGTCCCTTGAGCCCAGGGGTTTGAGTCCAGCCTGGGCAACACAGCCAGACACTGTCTTAAAAACCAGACAAAAAGCAAAACCAAGGTTCCAGTTCCAATTTCTGGGGAGCATGCATCTTGGACTTCCTTGGGTTATAAACTGATGCTAGATGGGATGCTTCTTTTAAAAATCAAAATGTAGGGCATGGTGGTGCACACTTGTACTCCCAGCCCTCAGGGGGCAGAGGCAGGAGGGTTTCTGTGAGCTTGAGGCCCATCTAGCTACTCAGTGAGTTCAAGCCTACAACAGCAGTGAGAACCTCTTTCAAAAGAAGAAAGTGGAGTGGGCTTTGTCTCTCGGCTGCTGCCAGCTTTTGTGACCACTGTGGGAATTCTGACAAAATACTGTTTTAAAGTGTATTTTTAAATGAATGAGTGAATAGGACACAGCAACAAAAACACTACTCCAAATTGAATTGCTTTATTTAAAATGAACAAGTTTCATCTAAGTGAAAGTTAAAAAACCGACCCAATCGCAAACTCCACAGGCATTTCATGGCAGACGACGCTATAGCACGAGGGACACAGAACTGAGAGTGCTCGGTGTTGTTTGACAACCACAGGGGCCCTGCTCTGTGCAGAGGCACTGTGACTTTGGGGACACGCAGAGAAGGGCTGGTTCCCGTGGGAGATCATGGGCAGCGTGGCGATTTCATTTCTTTTTCATTTTTTGAGACAGGGTCTCGCTTTTGTAGTTCAGGCTGGCCCTGAGCTCAGCCTTGAACTCACAGCAATCTTCCTGCCTGTCTCCCAAGTGCTGGGATTACAGGTGTGAGCCACCACGCCCGGCACTGGTACGTGGTACTGATTGCAGGTGGGCCTGAGTCTTCAGGCCCTGCATTATTGTATGTGATTACTGAGGATAGAACCCCGACCCTTGCACTTGCAAGGCAGGCGCCAGAACCACGGAGCTAAATCCCAGGCCCTCTAATATCTGATCTAACAAGGAGCCATGCCTGAGGTTCCACCGAGGACCCTATACTCATCTAGTTTTGCTGAGAAGAGCATAACATCAACAGGACACCCTGACAAGCCAGGGGCAGCCAGACTCACTGAGCCATCGGCAGTGTCAGCACCCACATCACAGCCACTTCTCAGGGAACGCTACACACAACTACGGAACCTACGGTTGCATGCTCACACGCTCCCTCCTGCACAGCACGGACTCCCTGACACCTGTTCCCAAGTCTAAGTCCTAAACTCAAGGAGGGGGTCTGGGTGTGGAAAGCACACCAGAAACTTGCTGTGCACCTTGGCAAAATTCAAGTGCTTTCAGCTAGTCTTCAAAGAAACCAGGTCCAGATCCAGCACATGGTGTAAGGGTGGCCGCGGCCCTTCATGAAGACCTGGCCTCTTGTGTTTAGAGAGGGCAGCACTCCCTTCTCTGGCTATGGAAGTGCACGTACTCTCTCCTACCCTTTCAAAGGGCAGAAGTCACTGCTTGAGGACAGCAGCCCAGGCTGTCCCTGCTGCCCCTCTGCACCTGGAGCAGGCCTGGCACGTGAACATTATTTTTTTTTGAAACGGGCTCAGTCTACCTCAGGCTGGCCTTGAACTCCCAGTGATCCTCCTTCCTCAGCCCCTCCAATGCTGGGATCATACGTGTGCCTCACCACAGCCAGCTGGCACTACATTTTTGCTGGGTGTTTGAGTTACCAAGCATCGGGCAGTGCAGGAATAAAATGTGACGTGAGCGGTGTCCCTACTTTGGGGGCTTTGCCCTCGGGAGCCTCACCCTCAGCATCCCAGACCACTGACAACTGGGGGCCACCTGTGGAGCTGGACAGATGGGGGCACACTCCCAGAGGTCCAGCGCTCGGGATGCTGTGGATCCTACTCATGTCCACCCACCTTGTCCTTCCACATCCTCTTTTCCAAGACACGGCTCTCCGGGTTGAAGATCAGCAGCCACCCTGGAGAAGAGGCCCAGAGATGGCCTCATGCATCCTCTCTCTCCTCCTGCTGACTCGAGGAGCACAGGCCAGGCGGGAGGGAGGGAGTCCGGAACACCTGATGCCTAGGCCCCCCACACCTCGCTCTACTTCCACAGCGGCTGCTGAACCCTGGCAAGTACTTAGGGGGTGGCATAAGCAGCACAGTCTGAGCTGCCCAGCAGTGTCGGGAGAGAGGACTGTGTCAGGCCGTTCGTCCTGCCAGGGTCCAGCAGGCAGGAGTAACCTGCAGCACCTGCGCAAACAGGGAGCTGAGCTTTTCAGTTTCAAGTATCTGTCCATCCCGCAGGCGGGGGCAACATGTCCCCCTGCGCCCCCTGGTGGCAGAAGTCCTTCTTTTGGGGCCGCTGGAGATGGCAAGTCTGTAAAAGCCGGACGTGTAGCAGGCACTTGCCTCTAATCTCAGCTACTCCGGAGGCTGAGGCAAGGTGGAACCCAGCCTGGGCAATGTGGTGAGTTCTCGTCTTAAAAGGGCCGCAGATGTGGCCTCGAGGTACACAAAGGCTCTGAGTCCCATCCTCAGTGTGGGAAGAGGAGAAAAACTCCAAAACAAAAACACAAGGCGGAGGAACATCCTTCAGTGTTACTAGAGTGCTTCAACTTGCAGGGCTGACTCAGAGACAAGCATATCCTGGTCCACCAGGGACCAGGAGAGCTGCCACCAAGGGAAGGCAGTGGCTGGCAGGCAGTGGCAGCCTCTACAGGAGAGGTCCCCCCACCAGGTACACATTGGGCTCCTGGGGTTTAGGATGCAGAAAGTTGAACTGAGAGAAAACAGGGCCAGCTTCCTAGCACAAAGGTACACAACCCAGTCAGATAATGATAGCTGGTCTATTTTCCTTGAATTTAGGGATAGATTAAGGCAAGCAGGTGAATCTAGAGGGCAAGACAGGGACACTGCTGGTCAGTCTCCAAGTTTCCCACCAGAGCTCTGCAAAGCACCCACAGATCCCAAAGCTGAAGCCCTGGCCCTGCCGTCTCTCTCCTGTCAGAGCACAAGCTGTCTGCTTGCCGCCTGTGGGTCAAGCAAACGGGGGCATAACGATGAAGTCCTTACAGAGGTGAGAAGAAAGGGCTATGGAAATTTCAGTTCCCAGACAAAAGCACACCTGATACCTTGCTCACTCTGAGGATAAAGCTGTCACCCCCGCCCCCAAAGTGCACACAAAACACCCCTGAAACTTCACAGCCTCTGAGTGTGGAGAGATGCAGACTCCTAGGGCAGTACTGAGCAGCAGGGGGCAGTGCTGGCGCACATCCTGGGCACAGTGCCACCCGGAGGGCAGTGCACAGGCAGAGCTGGTTCCTTAGGGCAGCTTCCCCACAGCTCCAACAGCACTCGCCACTCCCTGGGTCTCTCCTGTGCAGCCACTGTTCTGTCCCAACAGCAGCGGGGGACACACAAAGCAAGGTGGGAAGGCATCGGAGCCTCCAGCCTCGGGGTCCACCTGCGTGTTCTTGCACGAGAGGACACAGAACGTTCTTACCCAACATCACGGTAGCTTCCGTGTTTCACTGAGCTGGCTGCGCTTTTAAACTTCTTGGTAATCTAGTCTTAGCAGGCAGTACAGCCACCATCTGACCGCAGACAGGAGGTTGGACCACAGAAGGAAGATCCAAATTCAAAGGGGACAAAGGAGGAGGAGCAGAAGACGTGAGCACGGAGCTGGGTGGCTGCCAACAGCTCACGCAGCCACCTCAGGGAGTCTCTCTATTTGCTCAGGGATGAGCCCGGCCTCCACATGTGTCCCTAATCCTGCCAAGGAAAGTACAACCACCTGTCATCAGCGTGCAGACAGCAGAGCTGGCATGGCACTGGACGGCAACGCTAACAGCAGAGCCCTGGGTCCCCATACTGAAGTGACACTAGGGCTCTCTACAAGCCTCTCTTCCACACTGCAGTCACACGTCAGGAAGAGAAGTGTGTATGGAACAGCTTGTAGGCAAGAGGAGAAACCTAGGCGTGGCTGTGGGAAAGACAAAGCAAGGCTGAGAAGTATGCATTCTGGCCTGGCAAACTTCCCATGAGTAAGAAGCCGGCTTGGGCCAGGGATTTAGCTCAGTGGCACCCCACCTGCCTACTAAGTGCAAGGTTCTGAGTTCAATCAGCAGTACTGTCAAAAAAAAAAAAAAAAAGACCCCCCAGCTTTCCCCACGGAATTCCAGCTAGATCACAGGGCACACATGGGAAATGACATGAGGAACATGGGTCCTGAGCTTGCATTACTCATCTAAGAAAATAACTGCTGCTCTTTTGTAAGAACGTAACAGGAAAAGCCATGTGCAGCAGGCCAGGACATCAGTCACGTGGACACTGTGGACTTCCGGCCTCACTTCTCAACATTTCCACTAGTGTACTCAGAACGTCTCTGGGATTGCAAGGCTCCACAGGCACAGCAGGGACAGTCTTCACCATGGACCTGTCACATGCTGCACAGGGAAGGGTCCAGCACACAGATCCTCTCCCAGTGTCTGCAGGTGAGCTACAACTAATTTAGATCTAACTTTGTATAAAAAGAAAACAAAATTCCAGACATGACTGATATATTATAAGACAAGCCAAGTGTGGCTCATGCCTGTCATCCCAGCACTCAGGAGGCTGAGGCAGGAGGACCAGTGCCAGGTCAAGGCCAGCCTGGACTACACAGTGAGTTCAGGGCCAGCCTGAACCATAAAGCAAGCCCCTGTCTGGAAAGACAAAAAAGAAAAAGAAAAATGAATCGGAGCTCTTTGCTGTTGTCTGAATTGGCCCGAGCATCCAATGTAGGAATGGCAAACCAGGAGAAAGGTAAGAAGCCCTGGCCAAGGGTCTTCAGAAGATGCCAGACAACCCTTCCAGTGTCTCCCCCCCATCAAATTCCAGCAGTGAAGCCACTGCTTTCCCTGGGGCTACAGGAGAGGGGCAGTGGGATGCTCTGGTACTACCCAAGCAAAGTGCTAAAGATATAAAACCAACTCATTTTATTAAATAGTATAAATGGTCTCCTTGGCACTGGCCACTTGCCTTTATGATTAACAAGCCACCTTGATTTGCACCAGTAGCAGAGGAAGAGCTACTGTAGCAAATGCTGAGTGAAGGTTCAAGTTTCGAGGGCCTCTTCCTCCTCCGGTGTGCAGTGCCCTCCCCTGATCTGCTGGATGCCACAGGCTGCCCGCCCTAGGCCCTGGCCCTCGCTGCAAGGGTGTCCTGTACACACACAGCAGCTGTGCACGGTCACCTGGAGGAGCTGCGCTCTTTGCTCACGCAGTCGTCCTGTGAGGTGGTGTCCCCGTTGCCCACCATGCTGCACGTCCTCCTCTTCTTCCGGCGGTGCATTGTCCCATCGCCTTCTGATCCAGACTCACACTGGACACAAGGGAAAACAACAACTCAATTGGGATGCGACCATGTCTCTGCAAAGGAAACCTGCACCCTAGGGGCACAGCATGACGCTGATCACTGTCTCCTGGACCTGCAGCTCCACTGCACTGCCTGAGCGTCCACACATGTCCAGGCGAAGAGCTGCAGGCTTCTCACAAGCGTCCGCGGTCACTCCCCAGTCCCATGACAGGTGGTACAGTGAATACCTCTTCGTAAAATATTTCACATGTGGCATCCTGAGACTGCCATGGCATCTCCCTGCACCCACACAGAGCTCAACGGGTAAAAACACACATAGGTGCAGCACTCAACAGTTTAAACTCCCTCCCTAATCCAACGGAAAAAGACTAAATCTATGGAGTCTGGGTCATGAGACAGAATTAAAAATGAGGCATGATGGTGGCAGAAAACTGCAATCCCAGAGCAAAGGATTGGGGCAGAAGGATCACCTCAAATGTGAGACTAATCTAGGTGACACAAAGAGTTCAAAGCCAGCCTGTTACACAGCAAGGCTGTCTCAGAAAAATACAAAAGGCAAAAATGAGCTGGGTCCGGTGATGTACATGGGTAATTACAGGGCTCCAGAGACTGAGGAAAGAAGCTCACAAGTTCAAGGAAAGCCTGGATTTCACAGGGAGTTCAAGACCAGCCTAGATTAGAGTGAGACTGTCTCAGAGAGAGAGAAAGAGAGGGAGAGAGAGAGAAAGAAATTTCATGGCCGGGGATTTAGCTCAGTGGTTTCAGCACCTGTCTTGCAAGCACGAGGACCCGGGTTCGATCCCCCATAACCACATACAATACTGGGAGTAGAGACTCACGCCCAGCAGCAATCAGTACCACATACCACAATGCCGGGCGTAGTGGCTCATGCCTGTAATCCCAGCACCTGGGAGGCAGAGGCAGGAGGATTGCTGTGATGTGAGTTTGAGGCTGAGCTCAGGGACAGCGTGAACTACAAAACGAGACCCTGTCTCAAAAAAAGAAATTTCATTTGCTAAGGCATAAAACTCTCCTGCTCACTATTTCATGTTAACGTGATTTTCTGTCAACAGCACATTACCCAAAGGGAAAGTTCTTCACATGTGCTTTGAGGTCAATGGGACACGAATTTAAATCTTGACCCTGCTGCTGGCTAACTGTGGAATGTTGGCCCATCATCACCCTAGATGCCCACACCTCTGTGGCTGACAGGTCACACACAACATGCCATCAACTGGGCAAGGCTCACCCTTCTGGACGCATTGCCTGCAGCACCAGGACAGAGGCGGGTTGTGTGTGCACAGGTGCCACAGGCACAAGGCCCACGCAGGCCAGCCAGGCCTCCCTCACCTCGGAGTCCGAGTCAGATGAGCTGGAGCTGGAGGAGCTGGAGGAGTCGCTGGAGCTGTCAGAGGCGATGCCTGTGGACTCCTGGAGGTCAACAGCGTCTGCCAGGACTGCCAGCTCAGGGTGCTCCTGCTTCAAGATCCTGGGGAGCAGAGACGCGCTCAGCACGGAGACAGGCAGCAACACCCACACACGACGGCGCAGACGTGGAGTGACCCACACTGCCTGGAGACACCTGAAGTGCCCAGAGTGTGGACTCAGAGTGACTCCTCTACACAGCCCTGTGTGGAAGAAACCCTCCGGCAGGCTCTCCACACTGTTCCAGAAGAAAGCACCATTCCAGTTCCATGAACTGCCACTGTACGCGTGCGTGAGAGTTAGCCGCAGAGGTGGACGGGAGGCAGTGTTCCCTCGGATTGGTCTTAGTTCTCTTCCTTTTCCTAGTTTTTTCCCTAGCTCCTGAAACTTTTTTTTTTTTTAATCTTTCACTTTCACAGCCTTAATGCTGGGAGTCGGGTTTGGTTAGATTCTATTTGTAAAAGCAGAAACAATTCTGTCTCTAAGAGAGACTATCCCTTGCACTTGGAAAACAAGCTTCTGGAGTCTAAGAGCTGGAGCTTCCCTGTAGGAATGTAATCTGGCTCTCCTGTCACCAGCCACAAAGACCTGCTGTCCGTTAAGGCCTTGCAGTGACTGTGCTGAGCACGTGCCAGCCTAAGGGCAGGAGTGGGCTGCAGGCGCCCAGAGGCCAGGGGAACAGGAGCCACCGCCCGTGCTGCCCTCTCAGAGGGAGGGTGCACTGAATAAGCCACGATCCCTCTCTTACCCTGAGAGCTGGTCCCTCCAGGTCAGGGTTGGGACACAGTGGCACGGGGTGGCTGGGGGTGGCTTGCACTGCCGCTGCCCGTGCTGTGTCTGGTCTGTGGATAAACAGAGGAGCTAAGTCTCCAGGGCAGTCACCTCACTCACAAGAACTCAAAGCAGTAAGTTCAACTGGGAAGTGCTTCTGGGTAAGGAAAACAAACAACCAAAGGAAAACCTAAGCATGAGGGCTCCTTTTGCAAATGCTACCTCTGAAAATCTGACAAGCAAACAGATGAAAGAAAAAAAAGAAAAAACAAAACAAACCCAGTCAAAAAGAGAAGACAAAAAGAGAAATAATCCCAAATACAATCTCATTTTGACTGAATGGCTTTCAACAAACATGCAGAGGCTGCCCCGCCACCTGGAGGCCAGCAAACTTCCTGAAAACTGGCCCTGACCTTGGCACTTTCTCTCCTGCCAGTGAAGGCCACAGCCGTGGCCTTGGCCAGGCCTTTAAGCTCACCACTGAGTACTTCAGGGGGTGGGGGTGGGGCTCTTTTTATCTTGGGGATAGGAGTGGAACAAGGCAAAAATGAGAAAGAAATGCTTCTCACCTATACCATTTCCTTGATAACTTTGGTCTCCCTCTTACCGTCTTGTGCCACACAACAGGGAAGTTGGTGCTGCTGGCAAAATTCTGGGTGATGGCAATGGTGGTGTCAAGATTGAGGACGACATGCCACCAGCCTCCTGAAATCCAACAAATAAACAGTTCAATGGGTTCGGTCCTCTACAGTCACTATGCAACACTGGTTCCAGGAACTGGCCCTTCTCATCCAGGTCACCTGACTGCAGGTGACACACCTGACCACAGGTGACACACCTGACCGAAGGACTGGAAGCAGGCTGTCCGTCAATAAAGTGTGGCTCTTGGGATCCAGCCACACCCAGCCCTTTAGACTGTCTAAGGCTGCTTCCTGCTAGAGGCCAGAGTCGAGCACTTGTGACAGAGCCTGGAATATTTATGGCAGCCCTTTTCTGTGCATTTGAGCTCTAGTAATCCAAAGCGAGGCCCCCCAACATGTAAAGGAAGTTCTTCAGGCTTTAGGAAGATATTTACCTTAATCACTTTTATAAGCTTCCCCTATTCAAGTGCAGGCATACACTGTATCAAAATTCCACTTACAGAAACAGGCACAAACTGTTACACCACAGAGATACTACGTAACAGATTAGTTTCTTTCATCTTAGGTAAGAGCTACCTTTTGAGATTCAGCTACACAGTATCTACCACCAGATTAGGTCACTTCATCTATATGACAAACACAGAGGGCACTTCTTGGATTCATCTGAAATACAGCTCTACTCAAAAAGGACATCACAAATGACTTTGGTCAAAAATTGCGCTAGGGTGGGGAGCATCTCAGGGGCAGAGCACCTGCCTAGCACAGGCACAGCCTGGTTCAACGGCCAGCAAGGGGCTCAGCTATACCTGGGACAAAGACAGTCTCTCCTGGTTTCTGTAAGATTTCCAGGGGTCTGAATTCAGGGGGCCAGGTTGGAAGCTGTGTCCGGGGATAGATGACATTAAACCAGGTAATTGCTTCATCTTGCTGGTTCCCGCCTTCTTCTCGGGTCACCTTGATGAGCTCCCGGGGAGTGCTTGTTGGGAACAGGCACCAGCGCTTGTGGCCCTGAACTAAGGCATTCCAGGCACTGGTCCCCAAGGGGTCAATGTGAATCCCGGTCCCAGAACGCGGTGGTCCCATGACGAACCACCTACAGAAGGGAAAAAAAGCAAAAGAAGAGATTTTAATTAAAGGTACATGGCACAAAGCAAGACCAAGTTCATATCACACACTAAATTATCAATGTTTCAGAGACTACAAATTTTGGTACACAAATACATTAAGTAAACTGTGCATGGAATGACCGCTCACAGAAAAAGAAGTCACTGAAGCAGTGTGTTGCTGGACCTTAACTGCTGAAACTTCCCTGCTGGGAGATCAGTGAGTCCACTTCAACAGCGCATTTAAACCACCTGGGGAGTGTGACTCATCTGGGTGTCCCAGGCACCCAAAACGAATTAAATCAGTCTCCCCAGAAAAGGACTCACGGCAGAACTCCTCACTGTCTGGAAGATCAGCAGACTGAACTCCAACTCAGGCTGTTGGAGGTTAACATTTTTTTTTTTTTTTTTTTTTTGAGACAGGTCTCTCTACGTAGTTCAGGCTGGCCGCAAACTCCCAGAAATCATCCTGCCTCAGCTTCCAGAGTGCTGGGATTATAAGTGTGAGCCACCACACCCAACCATGGAGTTGAGGTTTTAAGCACTGAGCAATGGGATATTTTACCTGTAAGGAGGCCTGCGTTTCTCCCCTGCGTATTGAAATAGGTCATCAGTGAAAAACTTGGGCACCTTGTAGTCTTCCAAAAGTTTCCTTCTTTTGGGATGTTCCCCGTAGCTACTATCAAAGATGTAAAGGGGGCTGTCATCTCGAGTGCTCTCCATGTATTCGATATAGTATTTCATCTTCATCTTCACCGAATAGCCATCATTATCCTCACCGCACTTGAACTTCTGGTTGCGATATTTCCTTTTCAGGCGCTCCAGAGTCCATTTCTCCTGTGCAGACCAGCCTTCTTGGGCATTCAGCAGAACCACGGGCTTGTAAGGTCTTTCATATCGCTCCACAAATTCTTCCACCGACAACTGCAAAGCGTCTGCCCTTTCCACGTTATCCTAAGGGAATCAGAAAAGACCTGTCTAGAAAAAAAAAAAGTCCGGGGGCAGAAAAGGGTATCTCCCAGGGCCAATTAGCAGTGGCCTACACCGCCGATGAATGAGACCCTGGGTTCCGCTGGGGGAGGGGAGGACGTGCGTGCTACCACGTCGGCCCGGAGCTGCAGCCGACTCCCTCCCACGTGTGCGGTTTGACAGCCGAGTCCCCCCAGGGGCCCGCCAGGGGTCCCGAAGCGACTTGCCACCTGGAGGGAGGAGAAAGGCCCCCCCTTCCAGGTCTCGGGGAGCCCCGAACTCAGCGATCCCCGCGCTCTGGCATCCGGGAAAGGTGCGGACGACAGGCCTTGCGCGCCAGCCCCGCTCACCGCCACGGCAGCCGGGTTCAGCGGGAAGCTCTCGTAGTAGTTGTGCCGGGTCCAATCCAGTGAGTCCTTGAGCTCCGGCCGCGCACTACGCTTGGCCTCGCGGATCCGCTTCTTGCTCTTGTGGTTCATCCTGCGGGGTGACCAGCTGATGCCGCGACGACCTCGATGCAGCTCGCTTCCTGACGCTAAAGCGCCCTTCCCGACCAGGGCGGCGGCTACGGAGACAGCGGCACCGAAATGCCCTTCGTTCCGGTCCGGTGTCTTTAAAGACGCCTTCCAGAAAATTCAATCCCCAGCCTCCTCCAGAGCCTCGGGTTGGGCGTGAGGCAGCTGTTCTCCCCACCCCACCGCTTCTCTCGGTCCTCCATTGGCCTCCGCACCTCCGAGCTCCGCCTTCACAGACGCGGGGCGGCCGCCATGTTGAGAAGGTCGCGTCATCCCAAAGTGCTTTCATCCCGCCCCGCTTTACGCAACTTCTGGCGTGTGCATCACTTCCGGTCGCGCTGCGCCTCTCTGCTGCCCTCTTCCGGCCGGATTCCCACAGGAGACTCGGTCTCTTTGGATCCTGCGTTTGGTCCTTTTCAGGCTACTAGCGGGATGCGTGCGGCTGCGTGATCTCCGGCACGGGACCTTCTCGCAGTCTGGCGGGCGACGCAGACCCACGTGGCGTCCCGGCAGCGGCCCTCGCCGGCCCGGCGTCCCGCCTACCTAGCCCGGCGCCTCGGCGCCCTGCGCTGTCCCCGGTCGGCCAGCCGCCCGCCGACCAGCCGCCCGCCGACCACCCTGCGGGCGCGCTAGGTCTCCCCAGCCATGTGCCCCGGACCCGGCTCTTTCGGTTCTTGGGGGAGACGGGCCCGGGAGACGAGAGTCATGTGCTGGAGATCCACGTCCCGCAGGTGCGTGCAGCGGCCCCGCCGCGAAGCGAGCTTGTGCGCTGTGCGATCCTCGCCCAACTGGGTCGGGGTGGCGAAGCTGCGGCTTCCTGCTTCAGGTTAGCGCCCAGAGCCGAGGTTTGGTCTGAAGCCCTTCAGCGTTTAGATGTCTTCGTAGGTCACTTGGGGACGAGCTAGAAAGGGTCTTCAAGTCGAAGTGTTTTGGGGGGAAAGTGGCGTTCCTGACTCCTAATATCAACTTTGTTCAAAGGCTTCTCCTTTCGTCCTATCTCTGTCTTGTCTTTTTCTTATTACAGTTTTGAGGGTTGATCGCAGGGACTCGGGCGTGGGAATCAAGAGCTCTGTCTCTGAGCTACAGCCCCAGCCAGCGTTTCTCTCGGGGCTCAAATAAAGTTTCTTGGGTTGACTCTGGCTTCTTCTGCCAGAGGTTTCTCTGTTCGTTTTTGTAGAGTAAGAACTGTCCTTTGCCTAGACGTCCTTCATTGGGTGTTTGTTGGACACCAGCCGCTGCAGGTAGCCTAGGGTATTACACCGTCGACGCCTCTTCACTCCCATCCTAGGGCAAGGCCCCTTGGACTGCGCTGTATCCTCAGACCTTTATTACTAAAATTGTGTGGTCCTCCTGCCTCAGCCTCCCAGAGTGCTGGGGTTGCAGGTGTGCGCCAGCTTCATTTATAGACACTTCCCGAGTGATCTGAATGAGCTTGGATCCCTGGTTCCTTCACCTCTGACACCTTCCCGCTCATAGCCTTTTCTGCCATCACACCAGGAGCCACCCTGTGCTGTAGAGGACGGAGCTTTGCGTTTTTACGGCCAATAGTGGTGCTTCTGGCCTTGCACTGAGTAACCCTCATCACTTGATGGAGACAGTATTTGGAGGGTGAGGAAATTAAAGCACTAACAGGTGAAGTAACTTGTGAGGTCATGTAGCTAGTGATAAGTCAGACCGAGTTTGGACCCAGGTAGTCCCTTTAAATGCCTTTAAATGATTCCGGCCTCCCAAAGCCTAAGGGCTGCCACCTTCCAGCCTAGGACCCAGCTTCACTCCCGCGACTCCCACGCATCTGCATAGGACTCTGCACACCTTGCAGGTTGCACTTGTGCTTAAAACCCTTTGGTAACTCCCTGTTGCACTTAGATTTTGAATTGAGCTAATTACTGTGCCCCACTAGACACACAGGTCAGGTCCCCGGCCTTTTGATCATTCTAGCTCCAGCACCCATCTTGTGGTCATCCCACTTCACCCCATCCTGTTATGTTCTTAATCTTTTTTTTTTTTTAACTCTTTGTAGCTTTTTATCACTAATCAAAACTCAGATTTGCTGATTTGTTTCTTCTTCCATTGGATGTACACACTCCAGCCCCATCGTGAGACTGGCCCCTGCTGCTCTGCTCGCAGTTTGCATGCTTGTGGGATCCACTAGAGATCTACGTCTGCTGTCTGTCAGTCCTGGCGGGCAGCAGTTTGTCTCCCCCACAGCTCTGGGAGCTGGAGGGCAGGACTGCCATTTTGCTGTGGATGCCACTGCCTGTGCTGAATACAGACACTGCAGCTTCCAGCAGGTTTTTACAGCGTACATGCAGCAACTTTCTTCCAGGTCCTGCACCCGCACTACGGAATGTACGTGTGGCCTTGTGCTGTGGTCCTGGCCCAGTACCTCTGGTTTCATAGGAGAGCTCTGCCGGGCAAGGCCGTCTTAGAGGTACGAGGGTCCGTTTCCAGAACACTGGGTCATGTTCGGGGTTGAACTTGCAATGCCAGTTACCAGCTCTGTTATTTGTAAAGTGGGTGGTTTAACTACTTGAAAGGTCTGTGAGATCAAGAAAGCTTTTATATTTTTAAAAAAGTGATACACCAGGGGCCGCCGGGGATTTAGCTCAGTGGTTTCGTCCCTGCCTTGCAAGGACCCAGGTTCTATCCTGAATGGTAACCACATACAACAATGTGGGCATGGCAGGAGCATTGCTGTGAGTTGAGGCTGAGCCTGAACTACAAAGGGAGGAGGAACCTGTCTCAAAAAAGAAGTGATAGGCAAGGAAGTAGCTCACAAAGCCTGAAATAATTATCAAGGCTTTTGCAGTTTGAGGGCTCCTGAAGCAAGTCTTGACTTTCTTGGTACTGGCAGCTGACCGCCTTTCCTAGGGTGGTTGATGGGGGCTGTGCCTGATTTTACAGTTCGAGGGCTCCTAAAGCACGTCTTGACTTTCTTGGTACTGGCAGCTGACTGCCTTTCCTAGGGTGGTTGATGAGAGCTGTGCCTGAAGCTTCTCACAGTGAGGCTATGTATAACAAAATACCCTAAATTGAGTAGCTTCTTAACGTTTCGTAGGAGTTCTAGGGGCTTGGGAGTGTCAAGATTGAGACCCAAATTCTGTTTACAAGACTGCGCCCTCTGGGATGCACCTGGAGACCATACTTTTTTTTTTTTTTTTTTTTTTTTTTTTTTGAGACAGGGTCTCACTTTGAGGTTCAGGCTGACCCTGAGCTCACTGTGTAGCTCAGGACAGCCTCAAACTCACAACAATCCTCCTGCCTCCGCCTCCCAAGGGCTGGGATTACAGGCATGAGTCACCATGCCTGGCATTGTGGTATGTGATTACCAGGGACAAATTCAGGACCTTGCATTTGGAAGGAACCACTGAGCTAAATTCGTGGCCTGACACCATACTCTTAAGTGAGATAAATCGGACACTTTTTTTTTTTTTGAGAGTGGGTCTCGCTTTGTGTTTCAGGCTGGCCCTGAGCTCAGCTTCTAACTCACATCACAGCACTCCTCCTGCCTCTGCCTCCCGAGTGCTGGGATGACAGGTGTGAGCCACCACACCTGGCACTGTGGTATGTGGTACTGATTGCTGGTGGACGTGAGTTTCCACACCCAGTATTGTATGTTGTTAACTGGGGGATTGAACCCGGGTCCTGCGCTTGCAAGACAGGCGCCGGAACCACTGAGCTAAATTCCCAGCCCGACACGTTTAAATACCGCAGTCTCTCTGGTATGAAATAGCA
Source organism: Petromus typicus (assembly GCA_004026965.1). Classification (NCBI taxonomy): domain Eukaryota; kingdom Metazoa; phylum Chordata; class Mammalia; order Rodentia; family Petromuridae; genus Petromus; species Petromus typicus. The sequence goes on from PVIR01015386.1 coordinate 19,133, forward strand.
AAAGTGGAAGTGAGGCCCAAAATGTGTAATAGGGGGAAATGGGAAGAGAACGTTCAAGGGGAAAGGGGAGGAGAAATGGGAGGAAGAAAAGTGCATTAAAGTAGAAAAAATGGAAACAGAAGCTTTTGTATATAGGGAAGGGTAAGGGACAGGAGAGAGGGGAAAAAGGTGAGCTCAGGGTATGGACATACAAGTGCAGATTACTTGTGATCTCTGTTCACTGTTATCTAAATATACCAATAAATGTTTTACTTGCAAAGGCACTTTCCTTTAAAAAAAAAAAGACTGCCTTTTGTGTCCAAGGCCATTTGTTTTTGAGGTGGTCTTGGCTTTGTTGTTCAGGCTGGCCTTGAACTCATGGCAATCCTCCTGCCTCAGCCTCCTAAGGGTTGGGGTAATAGGTGTGTGCCACTGTGGCTGGCTTCCATGGTCTTTTATGGGAAACTAATCTGAGGGAGCACTGCTGTCATGAGCACCTCCCAGAAGCCCTGCATCAGTGCTATTGGCATGGGCACGAAACATTGGCCATGAGCGTAGCCCTTTCCTTTCCTGAAACGCTGATACTAATTTTAAAATAGTATCCCTCTCTGGGCCAGGGATGTAGCTCAGTGGCAACAGCATCTGCCTGGCAAGCTTGTGTCGAGTTGGATTTCCCAACAAAAAACCCTTGTGCCCTGCGTGGTGATACATGCCTAGAAAATTCCAGCACTCAGGAGGCTGGGGCGGGAGGATCACTGTAAATTTGAGACCAGCCTCAAACAAAATCCTTCTATAGTTTTACCACACCACCTTTTGTTTGCTGAATGGTTGGAAAAATTAATCAGGTATTATAAAAATGTTTGACTTATGTGTTGATTCTTGGTTTAAATATTTTTATTAAATTCAGAAAATTTGTTCTCAAACTAGAAAACAGCAACTTTGTTTTGCAATGAGTATTGTGACCAAATTCCTACTATTAAATACCATGTTTACAAAATTACCTACTTCCAAAAACCAGCTGGAAAACCCCCTTTAATCAGAGGCAAATGCCTGTTTAGCTGTAGAAAAGCAATAAATTTTGGGATGACCACAGCTAGTTACATCTGCAAGTTACTACCGCTAGCATCCTCTGGAATTGGCAGCTTTAACTGTCCAGGATACACTTAAATTGGAGGCACAATCCTTCAATATCAGAATGTGAACTGGTAGAACTTACTTCGAGCCCTGGACTCTGTAACCAATCAGAAAGGAATCAACTTTTGCCTGATGAACAACGCCTAAGCTTTCCAGAAATAGGCCAGGAATGTACAGATGCTGCCCTCCAACTAAAATAGCTCGGCTTCTCTTACCTGTTAGCATGTCTCCCTAGGCCTACATGCCACTAGCAGGCCAGTTATCCAAGTAAGACCAAGTTTGCCATACCCAATGATTTTAAAATGCTATCTCCCACATTTCTTTTACTAGATTGGAGCTGGAGTGAGCCTTCCAGGGATCTTGGCTGCAAAATGTGGTGCACAAGTGGTACTATCAGATAGTTCAGAGCTGCCTCACTGTCTAGCAATCTGTCGGCAAAGCTGCCAGATGAACAACCTGCCTCAGGTGGATGTTGTAGGGCTGACCTGGGGTCACATATCTCCTGGTCTCTTGGCTCTACCACCACAAGACATTATTCTTGCCTCTGATGTGTTCTTTGAACCAGAAGGTAAACTTCTGCTATTAAGTTTGGCCAGAGACACTGAACCACAGTGCATTTAGAGATTTCTTTTTCCCCTTAGATTTTGAAGACATTTTAAGTACAGTGTATTTTTTGATGCAGAAGAACCCCAAAGTTCAGTTGTGGTCGACCTATCAAATTAGAAGGTACAAGTGATTCATACTTACAATTTCATTAGCAGTTATAGGGCAGAACATGAGGCCTATATTTTAAAGCCACTTTTTTTTTTTTTTTAAAGTGCTGACTGGTCGCTTGAAGCGCTGCTCTACAAGTGGGATATGAACTGTGTCCATATTCCTCTGGAGTCTTTTGATGCTGATAAGGAAGACATAGCAGAGTCCGCACTTCCAGGAAGACATACTGTTGAAATGCTAGTCATTTCCTTGGCAAAGGTCCTCTGAATCCCATCCAGAAGCTGGTAGTGGACACTGTCCATATTCAGACTGCTTCAGCTTCCTTGGAAAAGGAAATGAGCTTGGACAGGTCTGCTGGTCCTAAGACTGTAACTACCACCAAAATGGTGGGGCAGCATGAACTGGGCAAAGGATTAAAGCACTATGAAGAGCAAGGACTTGGATTGTTCTTTTTGTTTAGGTTTTTCAAATAAATGGGAAAAGAGATCAAGACATTGTAAGAGTTAACACCAAGAAAAACATTTTAATCAAACTACAGAAACAATGGTTATAGTACAGAATATTCATAAGCAAAGATACACCATGTTTTGAAGTACTTACAAAGTTACAAACCATTTGTTTCCTTAACATTTTCCGTATTTTAAGTTCGTACATGAAGATGATCAGATTTACCATTTTGGGGGAGTAGGGGGTAAAGGTGTATTTATCACCAGCTAGATGTGCTCACTGTATGCTCCGTTATTTATATGCAAGGCCCGGGTGACTGGAAGTGCAGTTGACAGGCATTTTAATAAACTGGACAGCCATTTGTTTCTGCACGACAAGGCATCTTTACACAGGAGCAATCGGGAGAAAACAGGAAACAGCCAAGCACTCTGCACTGCAACACGCCACCTTAACAGCTAACCAGCATTACTCAACTGCTACACAACTGCGCCTAGTGCACAAAAATACATAAGAGAAGAGATTAGAATTGTGTTTGGTAAATATTCCTTTCAAAAAATCAAGTCTTCACCTGAAAAGTCTTTATACAAATTTGGGTTCAGATTACCATTTAGGTCTGAAGGTAAATAACATATAAACAAATTTACACCATCTTTTGTAGGTTTTTAATTTTAAGGAATGAAGGCAATGTTGAGTCAATCGCTTGACAGCTTTAGGCTGTGAGTAATGGTTGCACATGTTTCCTTAAAAGTCAGGAGGCCACAAATTAGGTTACCAATCTGTTTAATTTCAAACAAAAAAAGTCAGCACTATATAAACAAAATGAAATTTTACCTCACATATCCAATCCAATAATGAAATCTGAAGTCGTTCACCTCACTAAATTACAAGAAATTTGAATAACAGCAACAAAATGGCACATAAAATGAAGTTTGCCACCTGAGGCAGTTTAAAACAAGTAAAAAGTTAGACAAATGTTACAAAATAACCTTTTCAATAGCCAGTTGCTTGTTCCAAGGACTCTTCCATGGACCGATGGACTACTGAGTTCGTGGTCCTTTTCCCCAAAGTCCTCTGTTATGCTGTTTGTCGATTTATCTAGGTTTGAAAAGAAAAAAGTTCAGTTTACCTTCCCTTATTAAAAAGGTACCAAGGTGCACATGGTTTCAGTTTTCAGGTATGTACTTACTAAGGCTCTGGTGAAACAAATAGGTTACAGTAAGGTTCCACCCAGCCGTTAAGAGTTTTTTAAAGGCCCAATTAGGAAATTTTCAAAATCAGTATATAAAAGTTCAAATTTATGATTTCTTGGCCAAATACCAAGGTGAAAAAAAGGTAAAGGAAGGGGAAAGGAAAAAAAAAAAAGAAAAAGAAAAAAAAACCGAGGGGGAAAAAAGGGCTGTATCCAAACAAAAGCAACATGAAATTTGACTACAATTTAAGAAATAGAAATCCTTTTCAAATGAAATTATTTGACAATCGAGAATGTTTTTATCCGAGCTACTCAGGGCCCTTTCCTTTTAAAAAATAGGACCAAACAATTTGAGAGTTAAAGACACACTATCCTTTCCCCACCCAGTGCAATACCTGTAAACTTTCTTTTGGGGTTCCAAAAGTTCATTGCTTCTTAATTGTAATTCCTTTGCCACATAGTATTAGAATATGAAGTCCCAGTCAGTACAACAATAGTTGAACTGAGCGTTTTTCTCTAACAGGATAGTGCATCTTTAACGTTTAAAGACAAACCTGCTCCAATACACGCCCACAGAAACTGGTCCCTGGAGGATCAGCCAAATCAGTTAAAATCTGCAATACTGGCCAATATTCTTTTATCAAACAGGAGACCGCAGCTTTAAAGGGGGAAAATGCAGACGTTGGATAAAAACAGCAAGAAATAATCATTTTCATATTAATAGGTCTCAAAACAGTTTACGAAACAGCCATTATTATCTAAGCTTAATACACATCCTTTCTGCAGCCCCTCTCTTCAGTCTTACTCCCAAAGCCGAGTAACTTCAGAGCACTCCTAACATCAGGAGTCACTTTTATACTAGTATGGCTACGACCTATTCCAAACCCCATTTATGAATCAAGGCTGTGCCTCGGATCCCCACAGACATTACCATTTTCTTACGAGGACACGGCTCCTTCCTCTTCTGGAGACTTGGGGGGGCTCTTGGATCGCGACCTGGACTTCGATTCCCTCTTGGACACGGGGGGCGGACTCCTGGACCTAGACCGGGATCTGGATCGCGACCGGGATCTGGACACCGATGAAGACTTGGACTTGGACCTTCGCGCAGATCTGGACTTGGAAGTCGATCGCGAGCGGGAGCGAGTGCGAGACCGAGACTTGGAGCGGCTGTAGCGAGATCGGCTGCGGGACCGGGAGCGGCTCCGACTTCGGGATCGGCTGCGGCGGCGCCTCCGAGGGCTGCGGGCAGGACGAGAGCGCGGCCGTGAGCCCAAGCCGGCCCGGGCCGCCCCGCCCGCGCCGCCATTATCTCGCTGCCAGACGCCATTTCCCTCGCCGCGAGGCGGGATCCCCGCCCTCGGCCCGGCACGCCCCGCGCCCCCCGCCCGCTCACCTGCGGCTGCGGCGTCCGTAGCCGCCGCCCCCGTATCGCCGGGGGGGCGGCCCGCGGCGGCTGTGGTGTGAGTCCGGCGGGCGGCCGTAGCGCGCCATCTGCACGCGCAGCTCGCGGCCGTCCAGCACGGCCCCGTCCATGGCGTCCATGGCGTCCTCGGCGTCGCGCTTGTCGTGGAAGCGGACGAAGGCGAAGCCGCGGGACTCTTTGGTGTAGCGGTCCCGCGGGATGTACACGTCGCCGACGCGCCCGTACTTCTCAAAGACGCGCCTCAGGGTGTCCGGTGAGGTGCGGTAGGTCAGGTTATCAACCTTGAGAGAGGTCATGCCCTCCACATCGGGAGGCGGGCGACCGTAGCTCATGGCTGTGAAGCGGCCCGGTGTCCCGCGAACTGGCGCCGAGACTCTACCACTCTGTGCGGGCCCGCACGCTCTGACAAAGCGGCGGCTTCCTCGGGTCGCGGCGGCGAGACGCCGCGCCTCTCCTCAGGCAGTTGCAGTCCGCGTGGGGAAGCTGAGAAGAAGCGACCGTACACAACCACCCCTTTCCTAGGCCCACCTGAGCAGCAAATGAGCTGGCTGCTCGCCCCAGCGCCCTCTTATACCTCTCTTCACAAAATGGCGCCCGCGCCACCCGGAAATGAATCCTTTGATTGGCTCTCCTATAACGTCGCGCCCTCGTGCCCCGCCCCTGCCTATTGCGCCTGCGCAGAGCCCGGCGGGTGGGCAGAAAGCGCGCAGTCACGGCTGGCCAGAGAGGGAGCGGAGCTTACGGGCAGTTGGAAAGCCCGCGAAACGCTTCCTAAAACGAGGCTGGGTGAGAGCGCTCTGACTAGCGGAAGAGGCGGTGCTCATCATCTGGGTTCCGCCTTCTTTTCCATATCAGTGCCTATGCTCCACGAAGCTCTTCCGCCCGCCTTTCATTCCCGCCTTTGTCAGACGGTTACTCCTTTATGGCCTGTGTTCCTAGTCTTCTCAGACCCAACCTTGTAACTCTAGACTCAATCTCGACAGCCCTTCGCAGGTTTTCATTGCTCAGCTCTTTTTCACTTGCTCGACGCGCACTCCCCCATCGGGTCGACGGGGTTAGCAATGGGACCTTCCCAATGCGCGTGCGCTTTCGCGTCCAGCGCCGTACACACTACTACTCCCAGCGGGTGTTGCGACTTTGGTCAGCTGACCAGTCCCGTGAGCTGCAGTGAGTCAGGTCCCGCGGGCGGGGCCGCGAGGCCCTCGGCTTGCCCTTGCTCTTAATCCTCCTGTGGGCCCCTCAGCCTTGAGAGACGACATTCTTGGCTGTCGTCCGGTGTTGGGCTCGTCTCTACTCGGATCTTATCCTAGGAATGTCCTAACTCGGCCCGCTGGGGGAACTTCATCCCAAGCCCCAGCTAGTGATCCAAGAACTGGAAGTTGACAGCTTTGCTGCCTTGCTCCTGGATCTGCCTCCTGCTTCGCTGTCCCGTTTCCCCAGGGTGGGCAGGGGCTTGCCCGGAGGAGAGTTGACTGTCCTGGGCTGTTGCTGACCTCCGGCAGAGCGGAGCCAAAATGTCCCCGGAATCCAAAAAGCTTTTCAACATTATTATTTTAGGAGTTGCCTTTATGTTTATGTTCACCGCCTTTCAAACTTGTGGAAATGTGGCGGTGAGTTGGAATCCATTCTCTCACTTTTGAAGCGCTTGTGTCAATTCATTCTGATAACGATTATAAACTTCATTTATATCTAATAGCATGCATAAATTGCATCTTCTGCTTTCTCAACTGCCTTTTCTCATTTTCTATGATGAGGTTTGATTTCATGTATCAAACATTTCTCCTTGATGGGGTGTTACCGTTTATTTCTCTCATTTGATTTGGGATTCATATGTTGACAATAGTTAACTTTATTTCTTTTCTATATTAAGTTCCGTGTTAATGTTTGTATGGGTAAGGTAATAAAATCCAAGGCACAGGTACGGTTAGTTGTTCCCTGTTTTCCATTCATTGGTTTGCCTTCTTCAATTCTGTTGTCCTGTTTCTCCTTACGGAGTGGACATTTAATATTAAATATTGAGTATTTCGAATCTGGACTATTTTTTAGTACTTGGAATCAGACTTTCAAAGGGAAAAAAGGCTTGTAGAACGTTTTCATTGATTACTTTTATTTCCTGCACAGCAAACTGTCATCAGGAGCTTAAATAGTACAGATTTTCACGGCAGTGGATATACCAGGTATTGTACTGTGTGCTTGATTTTACTTTGCATGTAAGGGCAGTTCCTTAAATTCCATCAGAGTCACTACCAAGCAAAGAGTGTGATTGAATTAGTGATGGCTCTTTTTCTTTTCTGTATCTAGACTGTAGTCCTCTCTTTGGGAAACATACTTCAATTAAAGGTGATGAGTTTAGTTTGCTGTGAAATCAGATTGGGCTTGAAATCTCAGCTTCATAACTTGATTTCTTTGTTAGGTTAGGCAAGTTATTTCTATGAGCCCAGTTTCTTTACTCAGAGGCCTGATATAAAGCACATGGCAGTGGGTGATATTTAATAAGTGCTCAATATTGTCACAATTTCATTTTCCCAATCCAAAACAGGTATTTTTTATGAGTCTTGAAACATTTTATAAGCTTTTGTTAGTAGTCTCCTAGCAATTGTAATTTCATCCAAAGGTTTTAGATTTTTGTTGGAGTTGAGTCTCACTTCTACAGATGAAGAACATGAGAAGACTTTCACAAGTCACTAATACCTTGTGATTGTAGCTGGGAATGTAATTTGCACATGTGTATACATGCAAACAGATTTCTTAAAAGAAATCTAATTGACAAATGAAGTTGTATATATTTATCTGCATGATATTGTTTTGAAATAGGTATATATAGTGGAATGACTAAATTGGATTTCTCAAAAAAGTTTGTTAATTTTTTTTTATTTATTGTATCACAGCGTGTATGACCCAAAACTTCCCTGTTTGTTTTTGTGGGTTTTTTGTGACAAGTCTCTGTATAGCTCAGGCTGACTTCATACTTATGGCAATCCTCCTAACTCAGTTTCTTTCTTTTTTTTTTGGAGACAGGATCTCACTTTTGTAGTTCAAGCTGGCCCTAAGCTCAGTCTTGAACTCAGCAATCCTCCTGCCTCTGCCTCCCAAGTGCTGGGATTACAGACGTGAGCCACCACACCCGCCACTGTGGTATGTGGTACTGATTGCTGGTGAGTGTGAATCCCCACAGCCAGCATTGTTGTATGTGGTTATTGGGATCAAACCCAGGCCCTTCCACTTGCAAGGCAGGCGCCTACCACTGAGCTAAATCCCTGGCCCCTATCTCAGTTTCTTGAGTGCTGGGACTCTCCTGAAATCATGCCTCAAATCATAATTTTTTATAGTGTTCATGTTTTATCTATAGAACAACTGATCTGCACTCAGGAAGGTAAGGCAGGAAGATCAAAGGTTTGAGCCTAGCCTGGGAAATTTAATGTGACACCCTGTCACAGAATTAAAAAGAGAAGAGGTAGCTCAGCGGTTGAGCACTTGCTTAGCATGCACAAGGCGCAGGGTTCAAGCCCTGGTACGTTAAAACAAGAACAAATAAAAGAGCACTTTGGGGCTGGGGATTTAGCTCAGTGGTTCCGGCGGCTGTCTTGCAAGCGCAAGGACCCGGTTTGATCCCGGTAACCACATACAATACTGGGTATGGAGATTTATACCCAGCAGCAATCAGTACCACATACCACAGGGCTGGGTGCGGTGGCTCATGCTTCTAATCCCAGCACTTGGGAGACAGAGGCAGGAGGATTGCTGTGATGTTACTTGGAGGCTGAGCTCAGGGCCAGCCTGAACTACAAAAAAATGAGACTCTGTCTCAAAAATAAATAAATAAATAAAGAGCACATTTGAGTGAGATGTGGTGGCACACATCAGGAGGCTGAGCCAGGCTGAACACTGTGAGTTCAAGTCCAGCTTGGATCCATAGAGAGTTTAAGGCAACCTGAACTACACAGAGATACTCTGTCTCAAAAAACAAACAAAAACAGAACAAAAATCACATTTGCTATTTGAGAAATGGAGAAAAGCCAAAGAATGATTTACTTTGAATTTACAATACTGCCTATTAAATGAAATCAAGACTGTCAAAATGGTGCACCTTCTACAAACTTTGTATAGTAGGACTGAATCAATAGTAACTGAAAAATGTTCATCCAAGACAGTTATTTTCAGTTATATAAATTCTAGATTAAGCAAGTTACAACTTGGTGCTTGTTATTTATAGCAAAGCAATGTCACACAGTTGCCAGAAGTTGTAGGATCATTTTTTAGTGCAGCCTGGTTGACCTGGGCTGTTGGAGTCACATTGCCAGAGATAGGGTCCTGGCTCACCATTCACCAGCCACCAAACGTCTGGCTACTCATTTCACTTCACTCTGTTAGTTTTCACCTCTGAATCACCACCACCTTCTGAGAGCTTCAGGATTGAAAAAGGAAATATCTATGAAATATTTGGCCTAGTGTCTGTTGTCCACTGGCTTTAATATAAGTTATCAGTACATTGAAATCAGTGTCATAGGCAGCTGATTTAAAGAAATCTCTGATTGAGACTTCAGTATATGGTATACATGTGTTATTTATCTTAAGGATGTTATAATAAGTTTTGTGGGTTTTTTGTGTTTTTTGTTTGTTTTTTTTTGAGACAGGATTTTGCTTTGTAGTTCAGGCTGGCCCTGAGCTCAGCCTCCAACTCACATCACAGCAATCCTCCTGCCTCTGCCTCCCGAGTGCTGGGATTACAGGCATGAGCCACCACGCCTGGTATTATCATAAATTTTGACTGAAGAATATTGTGAATCCTAGAAACCTTAGAGTTTTCTTTTTCTTTTTCTTTTTTTTTGGTACGCGGAATCAAACTCAGGGCCTCGAGCTTGCCAGGCAGGCACTATGCTGTGAACTACATCCCTGGCGCCCTCTTTCATTTTTTTGGCTTTTTTTTTGCCAGACTAGTATTGAATGCAATAGCAGTATGAAAAGCCAAGGTTTCTCACATGCTAGACAAGTGCTGTTCCACTGGCCTAAACTTCCAGGCCTAAACAGGGATCCCCAAGTGAACTGTTGACCTGGGTTGCACACTTACAGTGAATCCCAGCACTTGGGAGGTGGAGACAGGATTGCCATGAGTTGGAGGTCCTCCTAGGCTAAATAGTGAAACTCTACATCCAAAAAAAACCAGAAAAAGTGAGCTTTTCTGAGATGGCGCTTAAGAGTTTTATCCCCTTTTATGTGTTATTCATGCAGCATGGCGATTATTTATGGAGTGTTCTCTGCTTCAAATTTGATCACGCCATCTGTGGTGGCCATTGTGGGCCCTCAGCTCTCCATGTTTGCCAGTGGTCTATTTTACAGGTGAGTGGCACACTCTTCTCCCACTTGTTGAATCAGAACACGTCCAGCATCTTTTAAGAACGCAGAAAACTTAACAAGAACTTGCAGACTTGGGCTGCACAGAGTAGAGGGTGATATTTGAGGTACTGGCTCTCTGCTCGTTGCTTAGGGATACCCAACTGTTCTAGCTGATTGGATGCAGGTGTATCTGCTTCAATTTTGCTGTAGTGGACAGTACCCAACGATCTCTTTCTGTGAGGGTTGAAAAGAACTTTTCCGTGAAAAAAATCTTACCTTTTAGCAAGTTGACTAGTGGAGATTGAAAGGAAATAATAAAATGCTTCTGAGTTCTAGGGTGTCCTGCGTCATATACTAAGTTGTTGGCAGAGGCTGTTACAAACTTGCACAGTTTTGACAGATTTGAACTAGTAGGTTAAGAAACAAGCAAGTCACATTTGTCCCTTTTCTCAAAGCGAAGCAAGTGGTTTACAGGTTGCGTTTTTGAGGAGAGCCCTCAGAACTGACTCCTAGAAGGATACTTGGCATTCTGTTTCAGGTATCGTTTGACCGTAATACATTGACCTGTTATATTTTAGCATGTACATTGCCGTTTTTATCCAGCCCTTTCCCTGGTCCTTCTACACGGCGTCTGTTTTCATTGGAGTTGCAGCTGCTGGTGAGCGTTTTGATTTCTACCTACCTGTTTCCTTGTCAGAGGCCTGTCTGAGGGGATGGTTTATGGGTTCCGTGTGGAAAGCCAAGTGACTTCATTCCCTTGAAAAACTTCTGGTTTGAATTTTAGTGCTTTGGACAGCACAAGGAAACTGCCTGACAATAAATTCCGATGAGCACACTATCGGGAGAAACAGTGGAATTTTCTGGGCGCTCTTGCAGTCTAGGTAATGATCCTTTGGAACTCAGTCTTAGTTTCTTTTTTTTTTTTTTGGTCCCATCACTTATTAGGTCTTTGCTTCATTGAAAGGTCAGGTCTTTCATATTGTCCGACCTAAGTTCCTTGATTCTCTAGTGACTCTGAGTGCACGAGAGAACCTGAGCAGAACATAAGATTACTACACAGGAAGTCAGATTGACTTTTATGTGTTTAGTATCTGCTGCATTTCAGGGACTGTTGGATTCTACTTAATTCACATAATCCTAAAACAACCTCATGAGGTGAGAAGGTATTCATTCTGCAGATGAGAAAACAAAGACTAAAAGAAAGTAACAAATCCAATTTAAAGCGTCATTATCTGAACTTCAGCAGCCACATCCTGAGAGCTATTACCAAAAAATCATTAAAACTTACAAATGAGGGCCAAGCATTCAGCTCATGACCCTGCACCGACTTCGCAAGGGCAAGCTCCTAAATGTGCTCCTCGGTGATGTGAAAAAAATTTAGAAACGAAACTGCCCCAATTCTGAGTGTATAGCATACTGCATATTTCCTAGGAGAAAAGCAGAACCCCTTCTGCCCATGACTGTTGGCCTTGGGGAGTCTGAAGGCTTTACTTAAGTTTCATTTTTAGGACTTGTATAGTAAGAAATAAGAGTGTAAAGTGACCAATTCCTTGCCTAGGAGAGTATGCAAAGTAAAATATCTGTTTTGATGTAGGTAATGATTTAGTTTAGAAGTTTTCATAGATTTTTCAAAAACTTATTTCCAAAGAATCACTTCCAGAATTCTACTAAGTCACATGTTTCAAGGTGAGTCAGGTTCTACGCAGGGTGGCCGGCTCTGAGTCAGGTCACTGTCACATGCATAGGGTCTGAGCTTCTTCTGGATCAGTTACTCCTGCAGAAAGAGGGTAGAGTTGAGACTTTGAAATGACCTAGGCAGGTAGATAATATATAAATTGCATTACTGTCTTTCTCAACAAGTAGTAGGAGTTTTTTGAAAACCATAAATATAATAATTTCCCAACACCCTCTCCTCCCTTTCCTCCCCTCAGCTTGTTCTTTGGAAATCTCTACATATATTTTGCCTGGCAAGGGAAAACCCAAATATCAGGTTTGTTTTATTCTCCTTGTTTTATTTAGGTATCTTCAAAGCATGCTCACGCTCAGAAATACCATTGGCGTTTTATTTAAGCATTGTCCTGATGAACTTTGGTACCTGGTATTATCCTCGTGTTTGCTTTTGGAAAGCTTTCTTCTGGGTTTATGGAATTAGATGCGGCTTATAGATTAGGGATCTCCAAGTGGGAGAAGATGGTACTGTTTCTGAGTATCCTAGTGCATCATCAGGAGACAGTTGAGTGCTTAATTCTTTTGTCCATGTAGTTCTTTGATTAAAAGAACGTGCTTGGATTCTTGCGCAGTTGTTCTTTTGGCTTGTTAGTAACTCTAACAGGTGGAAGTGGCCTACTTATCTCTTCACCCTAAGTTTTTACTGATGCAGTAAAATACAGATTTAATAAGGAAGCAAGCGTTTTACCACTCAGAAACAACCTTAAACACAATGCTGGCTCAGGCAGGTGTGGTGGTGGTGCACTCCTGCAATCCTAGCATAATATAAGAATTATAAGATACAATGATGACTATATTATAATTATAGCGTAATGTGTAATAATAACTATTATTATTTAGGAATTGTCTAATTGGTACTATCTACTTTCTTCTTTTTTCTCTCTAGAGAGTGACCGAAGAACAGTGTTTATTGCCCTAACAGTGATTAGCCTTGTGGGGACAGTTTTGTTTTTTCTCATTCGGAAACCAGATCCTGAAAATGTCCTTGGAGAAGATGAGTCTTCTGATGACCAGGACCTGGAAGTCAATGAGTAAGAAGTGGGGGCCGGAGTGGGGATTCAGCTCAGTGGTTTGGTGCCTCCCTTGACATACCACAGTGCCAGGCCTGGTGGTAATCCCAGCACTCGGGAGGCAGAGGTGGGAGGATTGCTGTGAGTTCAAGGCTGAGCTCAGGGCCAGCCTGAACTACAAAGTGAGACCCTGTGCCAAAAAAAGAAAGTAAGGGGATGTTGTTTGTAATGTCCAAATAGATTTTGAGTGAATCTGGTCTAGAGGTGACCCCATCTGCTGTGCTGACTGATACCTGGTTCTGTCTGACGTTAGCATGGGCAGGCAGGAGGGAAAAGTGTTCAAGAGAAGAAGGAAGGGTGATGCGGGGGAGCTGTGAGGGCAGAAGGAGAAGGTCGCCTGAGGGAGGGAGGGAGGGAGGGAGGGGTTTCCAGGCATTTAGATCTCTTGCCAGCCTTGCCTGTGATCCGTGACCTGGGGGTGAGCCATAACCCCTCCTGTCTCCAGGCCTGTCCTCTCACGCCACTCAGCAGTCTCCTGTGTGTTCCCTGAGGCAGAGTGCAGGATTCTGAAGTGAAGTAGAAATAGCCTCTGCCTTGCTTCCTGTTTCTGTGACCCAGCCATCAGTCTCCCGGGTTCTTATGGCACATGTGGCAGGGCCACTGGTGCTTGTCACCACCAGGCTCTTGGCTTACGGTAGTGACTGTCACACCAACCTGTCCAGCTGGTTTTCCCCACAGTCCACATGAGGGGACCAGCATGGAGCCTGATGTCTCTGTGAGTACTGTAAATCACCCGAGGATATTTCCATGGTGACGTTGTTGCAAACATCAGAGTAGTTTCTCTGCTCTGATCTAGATTTGGGAATTAATCTTTCCCACTCTGGATTTGCTTTGTGAATTGATAATCAAGAAGATGGTCTTACAGCTGTTATCTAGTTACAGCTATGCATTGAGCATTCTGTGTTGCCTTTTCTGTCTAAAAAAGGCCCCAAATATTCTAGTTGTCCTGTTTACTAAGTTTATTAAAGCAAAAGAGAAGGAAATACTTCGTGTGTGCATGTGTATGTGCATGCATTTCATACATACATGTACATACAGTCACGCACTACATCATGGACAGTGTCCTAGATAGGGCTTGCCTGCATGTGTGACAGTGGGCCCACAGGATTCCGTCACCTAGTGAGGACACGGTTAGTCTGTGAGCGTGTGCACTGTCGTGTTTGTGTATCACAAACGCCTAAGGATGCATTTCCCAGAATGCCGTCCTGTTGCTCAGTGATGATAACTGTGGCTCTCAGAGAGAAGAGAACTGCACACCTGTGGCAGGTGCAGTCCTTAGGAAGGCTGCCCAGCCTGCCGAACATTTCTGTTCCTAAGTTGTCTCCCAAACACACAGAATCTGTGTCTCTGTTCTCTGAATAGTACCCATTGTGTGGCATCTCTCTCTCTCTTTTTGGAGATAGGGTCTTGCTAAGTAGCTCAGGCCAGCCTTGGACTCATGTAGCCCAGGTTGGCCTCAAACTCACAGCAATCTTCCTGCCTCAGCCTCCTGAGTATTGGCATTACAGGTGTGAGCCACCACACCAAGTTTATGGCAGCTCTTCTAGACCTAGGGAACAGAGCAGTGTATGAGACAGTCGGTCTCTGTTCTTATGGGACTTAGGTTCAGAGGGTTAGAGACACCACAGTAACCCTTGGGGAGTCCAAGGAGGAGTGGGGGTGCCAGGAGCTGGGTGCTGAGGGGAGCAGAGAGCCACAGGTTGTCAGCACTGGACCAGACAGTAGAAGTGGGTGAGGCAGGTTCCACTGGAAAGAGGTAAGGAGGGTGTGGGAGAAAGAGGGTCTGCAAGAGACAAGGTTGGGCTGTGAGAAGCTGACCCAGAGTTTGCAGTTTCATCTTTTCTGATGGGAAGCCATTGACAGGTTCAGAAATTTAGCTCAAGTGGTACCACACCTACCTACTTTGGAAACACAAGGTCTTGAGTTTGATCCCCAGTACCTAAACAAAAAAAAAAAAAATAAGAGTATAATTAGGAATTGATAGTGAAAGACCCCTGTAGAGGCCTTACGGTAAATGATGGGAAGGTGGAAACAGCTGCTTAACATCTGTCCTTTAGCTCAGTTTCTTTTTTTTCCTTTGAGACAGAGATTCAATTTGTAGTTTAGGTTGGCCATGAACTCACTATGATGTAGCTTAGACTGTCTCTGAATCCATGGCCATCCTCCTGCCTCAGCCTTCTGAGTATCAAGATTATAGGTGTGTGCCACTATACCTGGCTAATTTCTTGAAACAATGATATCTCTATTGAAAAATTTAAAAATAATAATCATTTAACTCTCTCAGAAGCAAGATATGGTGGCATGTGACTGTAATCCCAGAACTTTGAGAGCCTGAGGCAGGAAGTTCAAGCCCACCTTGGGCAATTTGGCCACTTAGCAAGACTGTGTCTCAAAAAATAAAAAAAGGTCTGGGGCTGCAGCTCAGTGTGATCTAGGAAAACAAGACTTGGCTGGTAGAATAAAAAGTGTCATCTTCTAGAAACTTCCTAGCCTGGTGTGATGACACATGCCTGTAATCTGAGCATGCAAAAAGTTGAGGCAGGAGGATCACCTCGAGTTCAAGGATAGTTGCGGCTACATAGTGAGTTCAAGACCAGTTTGAACTACATATTGAGACCCTATTTCAACTCTTCCCCCTGAAAAAAACCAAGAAACTTTCTCACCTTAATGTTACTATCAGTTATACTTAAATTTAAAAAGATTTGAGGTCAGCCTATACTATGTAGCAAAACCCTGTCTCAAAAAAAAAAAAAAAGATTAAACTGTATTATTGCACTTAACTCTTACAGGTAAGTGAGAGAGTCCTTATTTTAGAAATAAGTGTGGTGTCACATGTTTCTAATTCTATCACTGTTGGAGACAGAGCCAGGAGGATTTTAAGTTGGAGCACAGCCTGGGAAACTTGGTGATTTAGTGAGACCTTGTCTTAAAATAAAAATTAATATAGGGCTGGGGATTTAGCTCAGTGGTTCTGGCGCCTGTCTTGCAAGCACAAGGGCCCAGGTTCGATCCCTGGTAACTACCTATAGCAATGCAGAAGTGGAGACTCAATGCCCAGCAACAGTCAGTACCACATACCACAAGTGCTGAGCGTGGTGACTCACAGCTGTAATCCCAACACTCAGGAGGCGGAATTAGGATTGCTATGAGTTCAAGACTGAGCTCAGGGCCAGCCTGAACTACAAAGTGAGACCCTGTCTCAAAAAAAAAAGGTAATAATAGCTTCAAGGGAAATCCTGTGTTCAGTCTCCAGGACCACAGAATAAACAGATAAAGTGAGGAAGTAAAACCTAGACAAAGATATGTGCTGTCTTAGTTACTTTTCTCATTGCTGGGACAGAAAACCCAATGCCCACAGTTAAAGGAGAGATTTATTTGAGGTCACAGTCAATAGTGGGCTGGCTCTACGGCAGGGTGGCACATGATAGACAGGCATCACACAAGAGAAGCAGTTCACGTGGACAGAAGGTAGCAAAGCAAGCAAGGGATGAGCACAGCTCTTTCTATCCCTTGTGTCTTCTCCGGACCCCTTGGGACAGTAGCTCTCATACCCCTAGCCCTAGCACCCTTGAGCCTAGCATTGCGCAGTCAGTTCCAGCATCACACACCCTAGATCCAGCCACCTCTCAAGAAGCCCCACCTGTGACCGCAGGAGGCTTTGGGGACATCTAGACACAGCCATGACACTACCTAAAATAGTAGAGCTGCTTAGTAAGTGGCAAAGCCAGGGCTCAGACCGCAAAGTTCATATTTTCAACCAAAAGATACTTCTGTATTCAACCATGCCACATGGAGAATGGTTATTTTTTTCTTTCTTTTGTATGTGGGCAGAATTTTAAACAATCTGTGAACCAGGGACCTGGGCCATAAAGGGCTCAGGCTCCCTCGACACGCTTGCCCAGCCTCAAAGCACAGAGCTCTTGCAGAATGCAGTGAAGAGTGGATGGACATTTCATAGCTAGGTAGCATTTTTCTCTTTTTGATTTTCAGGGGGAAAATGTACTTTCTTTTATTTTCCCAGGTCTGCCCAGAACAATATGACAAAGGCATTAGATGCGTTTAGTAAGTATTTTCTCTCTGTGTGAAACGTGGCAACTGTCAGGAACCTCCAGCCTTTGCCTTTCCCCTTCCCCTGGTAACTGGATTGACGGGTCCCCAGTGTGTCCATTTTTCCAGGTACGCTGGTCTCTCCATAAATGTCTCTGTGACCTAGGGGTGGAAATGGGGCCAACAGAGCCACCCCCTGAGCAGGTGTGGAGGTTGGGGGCCGAGGAGCATCGGGGTCTCTTTTGGGGGGCGCACACGAGGAGCTTGGGGAGGCTTCGAGGGACGGAGCAGTGGACCCAGGATCAGTAGGAAGGGGTGTGTTTGTCTGAGAGTTCTCCATGGCCTCTGACCCTCCTCAACTCTTGATATAATTTACTTTCTGTAACGCTCACAACTCTGTGAGCGCTCTGTGATAGGAGCTATTATCCTTAATTCCATTTTGGAGAAGAGAAAACTGAGGCTTAGGAGGTGAAATAGCTTCCCTTAAGGTCCCCCAGCTAGTGGGTAGTGACGACTGGGGTTTAGAGGCAAGCTGTCTCCAGGCAGAGCAGACTTCTCAGAATGCACATCTGCAGTTCCTTCGGACTCGGGCCTCTGCCAGCGGCGGACAGTCTCTCCCAGGCAGTCTTCACCTGTCTGGGCACCCAGCACCCCTGGCAGGCTACCTGGCCCCCAGGGCCGGTTAGTGTTCACAATTTGCTTATAGAAAGCCTTGGGCTGATGGGAAATTCCTGATCTAATCGGCTGTGGCCCAGTTCAGAGGGCTCAGAGGACACAGCATTCGTTCTTGAGGAACTCCTGTAGTCCTTTAGAGAGGGCCTGTGGGCGTGGGGGTGAGCCCTGCGTATGGAGTGCATTGTGTCATCGCAGCTTTTGTGCGCATGTTTGCATTTGAGGAAGCAATCATAATTACACGTTGGACTACTTGTGTTATTAAATGGCATGTAGTCTGATTCCCTGCAAGATCCAGCTTTTAGCTTTGCAGGCCTAGGAACTTGTCTGTCGAAAGAGCTACTATTGCTGGACGCACACCTACAACCCCAGCGCTCCAGGCTGAGGCAGGAGAATCGCTGTGAATTCTAGGCCGGCCTGGGCTGCATAGTGAGCTCAAGGCCAGACTTAACTACACATTAAGACACTGTGTCAAAAAACAAAGAAGAAAAAAAAAATTCCCAGAAGAGCCATTATTGCTCAGAGGATATTGAGGGCAAGTGACTCAAGTTAAACTCTAAAGACATTTCAGTTTAACAAACTGATGCAGTTCATTAGTGAGCCCTTTCAGGCTTTTCCTTTCTTGTTCTCAATGGCCTAGGAAGTCCATTGGCTAAGTGGTGCGCTAAAGGATAGGGAAGGAGTGGGTGCGGATGACTTCCAAATTCCAGTGGCCCTCGGGGAAAGTGAGGTGTGATACAGCCTCTCTGCTTCCAAGTACAGTGCCCCCTGGTGGGCTCTGGCGGGAGGGCTGATTTCAGGATTTCTTCCTAGACAGTCCCTGACTTGGCTCAAAAAACTGCCTGTAAAATGCGACAGGTTCTGGTTGTAGCTTTCATCAATCACTCCCTGTGTCCTACTGGCAGAGGAGGTGGGCCGGCAGGTTGGAACAGAGGAAAAAAAGAGGGCAGCTGCCAGAGAAGATGTGCACAGTCAGGTTTAGCCGGTTTAGGCAACAGGGGGCACAGGTGGCCCAGTAGCCAGAGGGCAGGGATGCCTGGTCTGTGGACCAGGGTTTCATTTTTCGTTGATTGCTAAGCCCTGAAATTCCTCCTGATGGCGCTGTGAGGGAGATTGTGCAGACTATTCTCCTTAGCACTAAAAATGCTCAATTCCTAAATTAAATAGATAAGTTAAATGGGCTTCTAGAACATTCTGGTGGGATTTTTAAAAATATATTGTTGAATCTTAACAAAATGATACTAGAATTCCCTTGTTAGAATAAATGTCTGAGAACAGCCAAGAACACATTTAAAAAGGTGAGAAATTTATCCCAATAATCTTCAAAACATATTATGAATTGATTTGAAAACATTGGCATAGCAAGGCTGGTCTAGTCTGAGTCCACACTCATGTAGAAACAGAGATGCAGATAGTATGAGCCTCAGCCCAGGCCAGGTGCTTACCGCTCAGAAAAACATTGTGGTTGTGCACACCTGTTGCTCTCACTCTTGGAGGGCTGAAGCGGAGGACTGCTTCAAGTTGAGGCCAGTCTGGGCTGCATAATGGGTTCAAGGCC